>CM071865.1:2966358-2994521 GCA_036759665.1 Gynandropsis gynandra | reverse complement strand
TGAATAACCCATTATATACATGGGTTCATTCATGTGATTTTTCCAATGTGGGACTCTTCATCTCCCCTTTCTCCTACAATACCCCACATTTTCTATTCAAACCGAGACAATACCCCACATTTGAATAGAAAATAAGATATTAGGACCATTTCGTAGCTTCTGAGAATGGTGTTTAGATATGCATCTGAAAGGTGTCTTTTGGACTTGAACCTTTCATAGTGAGTTCTTATCGAATTTACTTTGTGAGATAGTGAACTCAAGTCTTGAACTACTCACGTTTCGCAGTAAATCAAAACAATAAGTATCACACATACCAAACGATACATTTCGATTCTTACGGTTGTGTTCATTCTCATTCTGGTCATATCCTTCATTCATGAGAATTTTAGAGAACTTAGCCATATCGTTCTTAAAGATGCGACCCCACATCAATCTCATATAGATATAGGTAATCAGAAATAGTCCGTCACTATTCCACTTTGATGCTATTAGCGTCATTAAGAATCCAAGATTCATCCCTTAATCATCAACGGAAACACACTTTAATTCAGCATAGGAATAGGCATGAAAGTGTGTGTTACACCTTGAGTCTTCCTCAATTAGTTTGCCTATTGAACCTAGACCATGGGATCTCCAATGCTGCTAGGTTAGGACTCTTCATCTCCCCATTACTCCTACAATTTTGCCATAACGGTATTCCTTCTAGGAAGTTTTTAAGCCATTCGGCTTCTTCAGCGGCTTTGTCTAAGGCTACAAATTCCGCTTCCATAGTCGAACGCGTCACCACAGTTTGTTTTGATGATTTCCAAGATACGGCTGCTCCTCCAAGTGTAAAGACATACCCACTTGTGGACTTACAATCCGTATTGTTTGAAATCCAGTTTGCATCACAATATCCTTCCAACACAGGAGGATATTTTGAGTAATGCAACCCATAAGTCATCGTATGTTTCAGATATCTCAAGACTCTTACTAACGCAACCCAATGTTCTTTTCCTGGGTTGTGAGAATACCTACTAATTCGACTTATCGAATATGCTAAATCTGGTCTTGTACAATTCATGATGTACATTAAACTCCCAATAACCTGAGTATATTCCAATTGTGATACACTCTCACCTTGATTCTTTTTAAGGTGAATAGATGGATCATATGGAGTTACAACAGGTTTGTCATCGAAATGTCCAAACTTCTTCAGAACCTTTTCGATGTAGTGAGACTGCGTTAAGATGTAACCTTCCGGACTTCTATGAATTCGGATTCCTAGTATTACATCAGCAGGTCCCATGTCTTTCATATCAAAACAAGAGTGCAACATCTTCTGTGTTTGAATGATCACGTCTTTGTTTGTACCCATGATTAGCATATCATCGACATAGAGACATACAATGATATATGCGTCTTTGTACTCTTTTACATAGACACATTTATCACATTCATTTATCTTAAATCCATTTGATAATAACGTAATATCAAATTTCTCATGCCATTGCTTAGGAGCTTGTTTAAGTCCGTAGAGAGATTTAATCAATTTACAGACTTTCTTCTCTTGACCTTTGATCACAAACCCTTCGGGTTGGTCCATATAGATTTCTTCGTCTAATTCACCATTCAAAAATGTGGTTTTTACATCCATTTGGTGAATCTCCAAATGGTGAATCGCCGCAATTGCAATTAATGTCCGTATAGACGTAATTCTAGACACAGGCGAATAGGTATCAAAGAAATCCATTCCTTCTTTTTGACAATAACCTTTGGCTAGTAATCGTGCTTTGTACTTTTCTATGGAGCCATCTGGTCTCATCTTTCTTTTGAATAGCCATTTATGCCCGATGGTTTTATGACCCGGAGGTAGATCAACCAATTTCCACGTGTTGTTTTGCACAATGGAGTCTATCTCACTTTGGATAGCCTCTTTCCAATAAGGTGCTTCTGACGATTCAATCGCAGCCTTATAAGTCTGAGGTTCTCCTTCGAGAACAAAGGTCACAAAGTCATGCCCAAAGTTTTTGGCTATTCTTCCACGTTTACTTTTTCTAGGTTCTACAATTTCTTGTTGAACTGATGAAGAACCAGCCCCATCATGAGACGAATCACCATGAGTTCGTTTTGCATGGTTTTTCTCCTTGAAAGGAATGATATCCTCAAAGAATTCTGCTTCGGCAGATTCCATCACCGAATTCTTGGTTATGTCTTTGACATTGGAATTATGAACCAAAAATCTATATGCAGCACTATTCTTGGCCGGGCCAATATAAATGCAATCTATAGTTTTCGGTCCGAGCTTAGTTCTCTTTGGAAGAGGAACTTGTACTTTCGCAAGACAACCCCACACTTTCATGGTTTTATAAGTAGGCAATCTTCCTTTCCATGATTCGTATGGTGATTGATTACTCGACTTATGAGGAATTCTATTCAACACATCATTTGCAGCAAGAACCGCCTCACCCCATAAACTAATTGGTGCTCCCGAACTGATTAACATTGAATTTATCATGTTCTTCAACGTTCTATTCTTTCGTTCGGCAACACCATTTTGTTGTGGAGTATATGGTGCAGTCGTTTGATGCACTATTCCATGAGAAGAACAAAATTCTGCAAAGTCATTGGATAGATATTCTCCTCCTCTATCCGACCTTAGAATTTTTATTCTTTTCTCAAGTTGATTTTCAACTTCTGCTTTGTATATCTTGAACATACTTAGAGCTTCATCTTTTGTACGTAACAAGTATATATAACAGAATTTACTACAATCGTCAATGAATGTTATGTAATAGTTTTTTCCTCCTCTACTCGGAGTTGCTTGAAAATCGCACAAGTCCGTATGAATCAAACCAAGAATTTCATTCGTCTTTTCAACAGATCTATGCGGATGACTTGTATATTTTGATTCTATACAAACCCCACATTTTGTTTTTATGTTCAATGAACATTTAGGCAATAGACCTAAATTTACCATTCTTTGTAATGAACGGAAATTTACATGACCTAATCTATAATGCCATAGAGATGATGAGTCAATCATGTACTTAGAAGCATTAATATTATTAAATGTAGCATCGGTTACAGTAGGAACTACATTCAGTTTAAAGAGTCCCTCAGCGAGATAACCCTTTCCCACAAACACTCCACCCTTGGAGATAACAAACTTGTCCGACTCAAACAATAATTTAAAACCCTTGTTACTAAGAACAGAACCAGAAATCAAATTCTTCCTAATGGACGGAACATGAAACACATTTGATAAGACCAGTTCCTTTCCCGAAGTTAACTTCAGAACGACTTTCCCTTTGCCTTCAACCTTCGCGGTTGCTTCATTGCCCATGTACAGATTTCCACCATCCTCAACAGATTGGTACGAAGAGAATAATGCCCTTGCCGAGCACACATGCATAGTAGCCCTGGTGTCAACCCACCAATCAGTGTATTCTTTCCATTTCTTGAATTCGGTCCTCTTGGGAGCAAGAGCAGCAACATTTGCATCAGGAACCTTTCCCTTCTTTTTCTTCTTTGACTTGGATTCAACCATGTTAGCATTAGCTTCCACGGATGTCATCTCAGCCTTTTCACCGATCCGACTGTTGTCTTCAATACGGAGTTTCAGGACCAACTCCTCGAGACTCATTTCCATGGTTATGTGAGTCTGATATTTCTTAAAATCTGTCCACGAGGGAGGTAACTTGTCAATGAAGGCACTTACAATAAATGCCGGTGGCAGTGACATACCTTCCTCTTCTAGGTCGTGGATTATGACTTGAAGTTCCTCAACTTGTTTGATAACCGATTTGCCATCGATCATCTTGAAGTTCAGGAACTTTCCAGTCACTAAACGCTTGGAAGAGGCCACTTCAGTTTTGTACTGTTTATCCAATGACATCCACACCTCTCGTGCAGAATCGCACTTGGCGTAGAGGTCATACAGTGAGTCATCCAGGGCATTGAGAATGTAGTTTTTACAATTAAACTCATTATCAACCCATGCCTCTCTTTCGGCCTTCTTTTCAGCGCTAAGAGTCTCTCCTTCGGCCGGGGCCTTAGGAGGCTCCGCAGTCAGAACATAGGCAACACGAAGAGTTGACAGATAGAACATCATCTTCTTTTGCCAACGTCTGAAGTCTTTGCCTTTGAATTTCTCAGGCTTTTCGACATGGTTGTTTTTCGCACCCGTCATTGATTGGTCCATTAGAACTAAGCAACAAAAGGATTTCTGTCTAAGATTGTTAGAACCAATCAACCGGACCTAGTATAATTCAATAGGAAAAACCAGAATCTAGGAAACAATTCGACTAACAATGAGTAAATGAAACAGTAAACGTGGTTACCGAACGTGAATTGATCGAGGCCTGCGATGAGCAGTGTCCTTAGACAGAAATTTGTCCTCGCTTCTGCCTAGAGGATGCAACGATCTCAAGAAATTCGTGACTTCTTGATGAATCTACTTTGTAAGTGTTTTTTCTCAGAAAACGGGATCCTTTTTCAGAACAATTGATCTCCTATTTATAGGCTTTCAACCATCATCACTTTCTGGAGCCTTGAGGAGCCAAAAATCGGTTTTGATTGAACCATTGCAATCGTTGTAAAGGAGCCAATTCGTTCAAAATGGAGAGGTGTGACTGTTGGCTTCAGAAACATTGTAAACCGAATTTAAAATTGATTTCGGAAAACTAAACCGAAAAAATTAAATTAAATTCGGAATTATCTATTGAGCCCAAGAGCCCAAGGCCCAAGGCCCTATCTTGACCCATTAATATTAGGATCCGAAGCCCATGAAGAAACCCATGCCCATGAAGAAGCCCATGCCCATGGTCTTGTAATCCATTTGGACATGACCATTGAATAACCCATTATATACATGAGTTCATTCATGTGATTTTTTCAATGTGGGACTCTTCATCTCCCCATTACTCCTACAATACCCCACATTTTCTATTCAAACCGAGACAATACCCCACATTTGAATAGAAAATAAGATATTAGGACCATTTCGTAACTTCTGAGAATGGTGTTTAGATATGCATCTGAAAGGTGTCTTTTGGACTTGAACCTTTCATAGTGAGTACTTATCGAATTTACTTTGTGAGATAGTGAACTCAAGTCTTGAACTACTCACGTTTCGCAGTAAATCAAAACAATAAGTATCACACATACCAAACGACACATTTCGATTCTTACGGTTGTGTTCATTCTGGTCCTGAACATATCCTTCATTCGTGAGAATTTTAGAGAACTTAGCCATATCGTTCTCAAAGATGCGACCCCACATCAATCTCATATAGGTGTTGCTAATCAGAAATAGTCCGTCACTATTCCACTTTGAAGCTATTAGCGTCATTAAGAATCCAAGATTCATCCCTTAATCATCAACGGAAACACACTTTAATTCAGCATAGGAATAGGCATGAAAGTGTGTGTTACACCTTGAGTCTTCCTCAATTAGTTTGCCTATTGAACCTAGACCATGGGATCTCCAATGCTGCTAGGTTAGGTTTCCACCAAGTAACGACTCATTCCATTGGTTTTAAACCCATTTCCCTCGCCGTCCACAAGACTTGCTCTCTACCAAGGCCCTATCTTGACCCATTAATATTAGGATCCGAAGCCTATGAAGAAGCCCATGAAGAAACTCATGCCCATGAAAAAACTCATGCCCATGGTTTTGTAATCCATTTGGACATGACCATTGAATAACCCATTATATATATGGATTCATTCATGTGATTTTTCCAATGTGGGACTCTTCATCCCCCATTACTCTTACAATTCGAACAGAAAATATATTAGATTATTTTTCATATCACTCTATATAACTATGAATAATCTTGGATATATACATGTATATAATATATGTATATATAACTTATTTAAGGAAAACATAAAAATAAACTTAATATATGGATATATATACATATATATATATGTATTAACAATTATTAATGTTAAAGTATATTGTTGGGTCCATCCTGCTTACCGTGTTCTTCTCGTTATGTCCCCCCAATTCCAGAAATGTAATTATATAACCAAAATAGTAATATTGAGGAGATTAAATTTGGTTAATAATTCATAGGTGATGATGTTATATATTTAAATATTTTACGCAAGGACTATATATATTAAAAAAATACATGCGGTGCCTTGATAATACACAAACTTTTTTTATATTTGATTTTATGAATTTATTCTTGCCAATATTTGTTCTGGAATTAGTGTATTTTAAAAATTATTAGTATTAGAAAAGGAATTCACACATTAGAAAAAAATTAGTAAAATTCGAAAATAAAATCAAAAGTATATAACACAAAAATTATATATGAGATTGTGTTATTTCAAAGTATATTATTATTAATATTATTATTATTATTAATATTATTATTATTATTATTATTAAAATATCTATATAAAATTGAGTAAAAAAATTGAAAAATCTCATGGAACCGAATCTTAGGGTTTCCATTCATCGTCAATCAAATATATATATAACGATAGAGTATCTAGAGAAAGGAAGGTTTCCTAATTACAATAGAAATCTAGTAAAGAAGGTTTCCTAATCACAAATATTTTGGAATATATAATTCTGTATACTCCCCCTCAAGTTGGCATGTGTAGATGGCAAACACCCAACTTGCCGAGTAAGTGATCAAACGTAACCCGACCAACCGCCTTAGTAAAAATATTCGCCAGTTGGCCCTTTGTGCGTAGGAACGAGAGAGATAAGAACGAGAGAGAAATGCGGCCAGCTTTCCATTCATCACGGACGAAGTGACAGTCGATCTCAATGTGCTTCATACGTTCATGAAAGACGGGGTTCGAGGCAATATGAATGGCCGCCTGATTCTCACAATGAAGACGAGCAGACGAAGTATCCCGAACGCCAAGAGTAGAAAGAACCTCTCGGAGCCACTTGATCTTGCAGCAAGTAACCGCCATAGCCCGATATTCTGCTTCCGTAGACGAACGGGAAACTGTATTATGCTTCTTGGTATTCCATGAGATCGGAGAAGCTCCTAGAAGAACTGTATAATCAGTGAGAGACCGCGTTGCAAAGGACAGGCCACCTAGTCAGAGTCACAGTATGCAAATAAGCGAAGAGAGCTATCCGAGCGGAGAAGGATGCCTTGTCCCGGGCAGCCTTTTAGGTAGCGGACAACGCGCAACGCATCGTCCCAGTGATCAGTCTGTGGTCCATGCATGAACTGAGCTAAGATGTGTACCACGTACGAGAGGTCGGGTTGAGTGACAGCAAGATAGACCAATCGTCCGACGAGCCGTCGGTATTTTTCTAGGTCAGGAAACAGTGGAGCTGTAGAAGACGTAGAGGACGCGAGCCGATGATTCTGGTCTATTGGCAACATCGTCGGCTTGGCCCCACTGAGACCGCACTCGTCGATAATATCAAGCGCGTACTTCCATTGAGTGAGAAAGATCCCATCCTTGCTTCGAGCAACTTCAATCCCCAAGAAGTATTTCAAAGCGCCTAAATCCTTCATGTGAAAGCATGTGCTCAAATAGGATTTGAACGCCTGTATCGCTGCTGAATTATTTCCACCAACTAGAAGATCATCAACATAGATAATGACGTGTAATCGAACATCCCCGCGAACAAAGGTAAACAGAGAATAGTCAGAGTAGGAACTAGTGAATCCAAACTGTAGGAGAGCTTGGGTAAGCTTCTCGAACCAACATCGGGGCGCCTGTCGGAGACCGTACAAAGACTTGCGTAGTTTGCAAACTTTAGAGGGGTCGGTGGTAGCATAACCCGGAGGTAGACGCATATAGACCTCTTCGTCCAAATCGCCATGTAAATATGCATTGTGAACGTCCATCTGATGAACTTCCAGTCACGGACAGCGACCACCACGAGAAAAGTCCAGACTGTTGTCAGCTTCACGACCGGGGCAAACGTCTCATTGTAGTCTAGGCCAGCCTTTTGGTGATTGCCAAGCACAATAAGACATGCCTTATAACGTTCAATGGAGCCATCAGACTTATGCTTGATTTTAAGCACTCATTTGCACCCAATGGACTTCTTTCTCGGAGGAAAGTCCACGAGAGTCCATGTCTTGTTATCATGAAGAGCTCGTAATTCAACGTCCATTGCGTCGCGCCAATGAGCGTGCTTTATAGCCTCATTATATGTTGGAGTTTCGGATGCATCTGTAATGGCTTCTAAGAAGGCACTGTGTCGTGGAGAAAACTGATCATATGAGATATAGTTGGCTAAAGGATACAGACATGTACCTGAAGATCCGGACGAGGACAAGGGTGAAGAGTTAACGGGGTATGTACTTGTGATATCGTAAGTCACATATGGAGCAAATCTCACTGAAGGTATCTTAGGTCTTTGTCCACCACCCATTGGCGTAGTCTGAGGTGGGGAATGATTCGCAGTAAGAACATGCAGTTTCATGGGCGACAAGAAAGGAGACTCGCCAGCAAGTGGATGCTCCGAAGGCGCGGGAGATGGGTCCATCGCGGTGAGGGAAACACGAAGAAGAACCGAAGCCGAAGACCTCCCCTTATCGTCGGCCAGCAATCCACTGTACAAGCTCAAGAACTCATCAAGATACCTCACCGAGGGACCAGTGATAGATGGTGAAGCAACTGAGTCAATCGCCTCACGATCGCAGTGGTCTGTAAAAGGGAATGAATCTTCGTCAAACACCACATCGCGAGACGCAAAGCACTCATAAGTCTCGAGATCAAGGACCTGATATGCCTTCTTCCCATTTCCGGCTCCGTTCACCAAATTTATCACGGGACTTAGTGTGAACATAGCATAAACATCCGAGAATGCGGAGTTGAAAATAAGTCGGTGGCTTGCGGAACAGAAGCTCGTAAGGGGATTTACCGCGAAGGACCTCCGAGGGTGTGCGGTTAATCAGGAACGCAACCGTCAGAACACAATCTCTCCAATATTCTATAGGCATGTGAGCTTGAAATCTCAGGGTGCAAGCGACATTGAGTAGATGTCGATGTTTCCGCTCCACCCGTCCATTCTTCTGTGGAGTATCTACACAAGAGGTCTGATGTGAGATGCCCTGGGTAGAGAAGTAATTGCGAAGAGGGAGGAATTCAGTCTCGTTGTCCGTACGAATGACTTTCACTGTGCGATTAAATTGACGTAAAGCCATCGCACAAAAATTCTGTAAGACAGTAGCAACTTCAGATTTATTCCTCATCAAGAAAATCAAGGTAGCACCAGTGTAATCATCCACAATTGTACGAAAAAACCGTTTGTCATTCCGGATTAGAATCGGATAGGGTCATCATACATCACAATGAATCAAATCAAACGGTTCATCAGCTTTATTAATACTATAAAGAAAAGAATTTCGTGTTTGTTTGGACAAAAAACAAACATCACATGTAGACTTCTTAGACAAATGAGATGATTCTAAATCAAGAAAACCAGATAACTGCGTCACACTCTTAGTAGACGGATGACCAAATCGGCGATGTCAGAGGGCGCTCTTAGTTGACGAAGAAACGAAAAAAACAGATGTTGAAGAAACCCCGCAAAACTTGAATACCCCGTTATTTTCTTCACCCGTCCCAATCAGGATCTTCGTGGAATGGTCCTATATAACACACAGTCGATCAGAAAACGTGATAAAACACGAAATATATTGCAATAACTTAGCAACATAAATAAGTGTGCATGTAAGCGAGGGGATAAACAAGACATTGCGGAGAACAAATGTCGGTGTGATGACAATGTCACCGGTATTACACGCGACAGTATGAGATCCGTCAAGAAGAGCAACCAGATGTGGAGATATCTCTGTAATATTATCCAACAGACTAAAATCTTCTGTCATATGATGTGAGGCTCCAAAATCAATAATAAAATCAGTGAATTTTGGGTTACCGGAAGTCCTGTCTGATGTTTGTTGTTGAGCGTTTAATAAAGTCAAGAGAGCATGGTATTGATCAGTGCTCAGGCCCGGTATGGTGCTCACATCCGTCGAACTTCCGGTATATTTGGAGGGTGGTCCAGCATTCACAGTCGAGGCGACAGCAGAATTGACCGAGGATCGGCCATACCCACGAGTTCCCCCTCCTCGAGTTGTAGAAGGTCCGTTGTCGCGTCATCTTCCACGAGTGGCGCGCTCGCCGTCCTCCCACCAGTCAGGATAACCGTGTATAGAGAAACAAGTATCCACAAGATGACCCACCCTACCGCAATGAGAACACGTGAGGGATGGGTCGCAGAGCTTGGTATAGGTCTGTCAAGTTGCGGGTAAGGACTAGACAACAAATCCCATTGTTGAGGGCCGGTGGTCTTGTGTTTGGATCACAACATGTTATCTCTAGGACTCCACGACAATGGCATAAGTAGAGTAAAGGTCCGGTAAAGGTTTCATAGAGAGGATATTAGTACGGATAGGACTGAACATTGAGTTCTCTATAGCCCCCTCAGGAATTGATACAACTTTTCCTCATCTCTGTCGCGAATAGCATCCAGCGTCTTAGGGGGTTTGTAGTTATCTAGTTCGCTCCAAAGAACTTGGAACTTCCCAAAGTAGTAAAAAATCCACAAATTATCTTTCCGAAAAGTAGCAATATCCTACCGCATTTGATACACGCGAGACGGGTTGGCTAAAGACATCCGCTTGCGTATGTTTTCCCACAAGTCTTTTGCAATAGATGTGTAAGCAAAAGAGGAGCGGAGAGGCGGCAAAATAGTGTTCATGATCCATGACATAGCATGGACTTGCAGGCTCTCCAATCATCGTAGAGAGGTGAGTCCGTGGGTGGCGAAGAAATCTCACCGTCGAGGAAGAACAACTTCTTCTTCGACAACAAATCGTGTCGCATTACATCAGCTCATCGATCGTAGTTGTCCTTGGTTAGTTCGATGGTAGATAAGACCATACCCGAATGATCCGCGACATGAAGGAAGTATGGAGAAACAACCACGTTCTCGCATAGTCAAGTTCCGGAATGTTTTCCGGATGCATCTCCGCCAGTCACGGCGGCAGCAAGGGTAGTACCGCTTCCAGTCACAACAGTAGCATCAAGGGCAGCTTCTTCGAACGACATAATGAGATTGATTAAAGAAGCCGAGAGTTAAGTAGAGGAAATAGGCGGCAGGCTCTGTTCTCCGATGAAGAAAACAGAGGAGCACGCAACAGGTTGTAGAAAAAAACGAGATCGACCGAAAAAACTTAGACTTTTGATGGGAGTTCTGATACCATAAAAAATCACGTAGAACCGATTTTAGGGTTTCCAATCATCATCAATCAAATATATATACAACACTAGAGTATTTAGAAAAAAGAAGATTTCCTAATTACAATAGAAATGTAGTAAAAAAGGTTTTCTAATCACAAATATTTTGAAATATATACAATTCCGTAATAAAAATTTATAGTGTTGAGATTTACGTGTTACTTATTAACTATTATATAAAATATTAAATTAATATTTCGAATAATTATACAAGGAAATTAAAATACGATAAAAAAAATTAAAAATCTTTATAATCCAAATAAAAATAAATATCATTTAATAATTTTAAAAAACTTTAGCACGAATTAATATATAATATAATAGTTATTTGAGAGGAGGTAACTGTAGAAGAGGCCCGCGTGCATGTGACACTGACTTTGACTAGGAATTATGAGTTTTCTGATAGCCCACACTCGTGTGATTTTTGTACGACACTTTTCGTTTAGGGAAACTATTATTACTTAATTAATTAGTTAATTAAACTTATCTAAATCATTCTAAAATTAATCAGTGATATACATACACTCATATATGTATATGTATCATAATAAAATTAATTATGTGAGTCATATTAATGTATTAAGGGTTTACGGTTCACATGTGATTAAAAGATTGCATTTATTATAAACGTATTACTAATGAAAGATTAATAAATGGTCATTTTCTTGGTTTTAAATGCAATTACTATTTTTTTCTCACCATACTCTTTTCGTACAATAAGTCATGAACACATATATTTAAATGCACTATGGCACGTCGACCGTACCCGAGAGAATCCACCTAAGAGATATTTTAAAAAAAATCTATCCCAAAGTTTCTAATTTGTATTATTTTCACTATGAAATCTTTGATTTTTTTGAAATGATAAACAATATATATATATATATATATAGATATATATAGACACAAAATTATGTCAAATAATTTTTTTAAGGATAAGGAGGAAGATTGAAAACAAAAAAAAATCAAATGATCGATGAATGATTTAGAATAAAATTCTATAGATTGAATGTTCGAAAAAAAGGGAGGAAAAGAGAGAAAAATGAAAAAAAAAGGAAAAATGTTATTCTTAATTAATTGAAAAATAATGATACATTAACGTTTACATATACAAACCAAAAAATAATAGAAACAATAAAATAAATAATACAAGATGATATAATATCAAATCTAAACTAAAAAATAAAACTAATAAAATATTAATTAGCATGGAAATTTAAAAGTAAAATTGACTTGAGAAAACATTTTGATAAAGACATCGATCTATTGGTTTGATCATTGGAAGAGTAAGGTCTATTGTCTTGTTTTTTGTGATAATATTGTAATGATTCATATTGTGAATAACTTTGTATTTCACGAACGAACGATACACATAGAAATTGACTTGGTATTCAATTTCTATGTGTGTCGTTCGTTCGTGAAATACAAGGTTATTCACAATATGAATCATTACAATATTATCACAAAAAACAAGACAATAGACACAATAAGAATTAAAAATTCTATTAGAGGGGAGTTTAACCAATTATCACTACTAAAAAACATGTAAAAATCAACGGATGGATCAACGGATCCATCCGTTGAAATATTTATCAACGAATTCGTCCATTGAAATATATACAAACGGATTCCAACAGATATATCCGTTGAAAATATTTACCAACGGATTCAATGGTGAACCGTTGAAAATCCTTAGATTTATCAACGGATGCGCATTGCAATTTTTCAAATTTCCAACGGATGCCCCTTGGAAAAAAATCATACCTACAAAATTCTGCACCTAACCATCTTATTTTTTTTTCAATGGGCATCGTTTGGAAATTTCAACGGGCATCCCTTGAAATTTCCAACGGATGCCCCTTGAAAAAAATCATAATTAAAAAATTCTGCAACCACATTTTCAACGGGCATCCGTTGAAATTTCGGGTATTCAAGATGTTGAAACAACTCAATTTTAACATATTCAAAAAACCTCCCAAATCCTATCAAAATCTCTCCCAAAAACGATTCACCGGAACTCCGCCATCATCCGATTATAAAAGATAGTTGCATAGTTTTGATGGAACTCCGCCATCATTTATTTTCGTAATACCGGATAAAAGAAGAAGAATACAAAGTTTTAGATGATATAGTATTTTATTTGTAATGTTTACTTTAAATATTAAATTAAAATTTTTGATAGACTTTTGAATTAATATATTAAATTTAATATTTATTAAAAAATTAATTTTGTAATAAAATCATCGGATGTTCTTCGATTATACAACCATAACATAAACGGGCATCCGTCGCTATATTTAAAATTTATGCTCAAAACTACCAACGGCATCCGTTGGCAATTTCCAATTTTCTCGCTAAATCTTTAAATGTTCCAACGGATGCCTGTTGAAAATATCCGTTGAAAAATTTCCAACGGATTTTGGGCATTGAAACTCCATCGAAAAATGCAACGGATGCATGTTTCCAACGATCGATTACCAACGGTCAAAAATCCGTTGAAATCCGTTGGAAATAGCTTATTTCAACGGAAAATTGTCATTTCCAACGGATTTGTCCGTTGAAAATGACATATTTTTTTTGTAGTGTTTTCACAAGTGGTGTTAGCCATAACTCGTTATTTGGGTTTCATATTGCTCCATGATATTGTCACCTATTTCTTAGAGGTCAATGATATGAATGAATTACCAAAGAATATCAAGAAGCCTGTTATTGTTCGTTTTAGAGTTGAGGCATGACGTTCAATTCACATGCATATAATCATTGAGTTGTAACTAGTTATTTTAAAGATAAAAAGGCCTCGGTCTAGTTTAAGCTTCAAATAACGCATAATTCTATTGTAGTAGACATATGAGATTGAGAAGGATTTTCCATATACTGCTTGAGCTTGTTTACAAAGAAACATATGCCGGGTATTGTAATGGTCATATATATGAGTTTACTGATCAACCTTCGATAACAAGTTCTATTTAATAGTTTATTTTTATATTATCATTAAATAATTTTAATTTTATCTCCATAAGAATAGTTAGAGGTATGCGACCTAGCATATCAAATTACTCGAGCAATTCTAAAATATATTTACATTGACTAATATATAGTCTTTTTGATGTTCTTGAAATTTCTAGTCTTAAAAAAATTACAATCACCAAGATTTTTGACCTTGAAAGAATACATGTTTCACAGACACTTGTAGTAATATATTATTGATGATAAGAATATCAATGACTAATAAAAAATATGTTAAAAAATACAAAAAAAAAGGTGATCAGAAGTGTCATGTAGATTTTTAATCAAGATTAGAAAAAAAAAATTCAATTGTTTTATTAACCAATTGTTACAAACAACAAGACATAATAAGATTTTAAACAATGGTCATCTTAGCTAACACACTACAAGTATCTATATAGTCAATACCTTCAAATTGTAAAAACCTTTTATCACTAAACAAGCACATATCAATAGTATCTCAACATTGTATTTGTTCCTAAAAATCTATTTACAATCATCAACATATTTTTTACTAGGAATAGAACATAGAGCCCATGTATTAATAGTTAACAAGGGATCAAGTTCAAGTTGCATTGTAATATTCAATTTATCATATTTAACGGTTTCTTTTAAGAATTTGGTTCATATTTTGTAGATATGTTTAAAATATAATTTTTGAAAGGAAAATATTGGTTGGAATAAGAAAGAAAATTAGATATTAGATAAGGTGTACAAGTTGAAGAAGATAACGAGATTTTATGTAATTAAAAACAATGATAATTATTAGGATATGGGGTGGTTTAGTTTGTCTTGTAGGTTAAAAAAGTAAAAGAAGTAATATTTCCAGTTAAAGGAATGAATGAAGAAGAAATCTTGATCAGATGAAAAGGAAAGAAACATGAATAAAAAAAATTTATTCATTGGAACCTTATGATAAACATAACGAGAAATATCAGAAATAATTTTTGGTAACACATAAGAAAAATATCAAAAACACTAGAAGAAGTATTATCTTGAAAAGAACATATATTTTCATAGAAATTTTTTTTTTTAAATATCATAAGTTGATTTGATGTTAAATCAAGACAAACAATTTTATTAGCTTTAGCACTAAATTTGTGTCTATATGTAAGGAATAAGGAAACATAGTAAAGACAATCAAAAGTTTTTAAGAAATTATAGTGTGAAAAGTTTATGGGAGATTTTTTTAAGATATATAGATGGAGTTTTATTTATTAAAAAGTAGTAGTAGAGACAAAGTCTTCCAATATCTAAGAGGAATTTTTTATTGAAAAAAGGACTCTTGCAATATTAAGAATGTATTGAGTATTTTTCTCATTATTAAACCATTTTGTTGTGTAGTATAGGTTCAAAAAATAACAGAAAACCCCATTGATTTTAACAATTTTGTAAATTGAAGTTCGAGAGCATTGTTAGACCTTATATTTGTACTTTTAATATTACATCGAGTTTTAATTAACTTTAAAAATTTTAAAATATTTCAGCAACTTCAGAATAATTTTGTAACAAGTACAACCAAGTTGCATGAGTACAATAATCAACTATGATTAACAAAAAAATAAATTCTTCAAGAATAGCAATATAGAAGGCCCAAATATCATTGTGAATCAAATCAAAACTGTTTCGAGATTTATTATTATGAAAGGGAAGAACAATCTCTTCTATTTGGATTGACGGAAAATATTACAAGGAGAATAAGAGGAATACGAATCAAAGGAAATATAAAGTTGATCAAATAAGAGTTTAATTTTGGAAGATGGTGGATGACCGAGTCTTTTGTGACAACTCAAGAGAAGAAGGGAGAGACAAAATGGAATGGTTAGAAATTTCCAAGAATTAAATATTGGATACTTGTTTACTCTTGCCAATTATTAATGCCCGAGAAGGGTCCTATATGATACAAAAAGAGTGAATGAGGTTACTCAGAAATTTAAATTATTAGTGAGGAAGTTATCACTTATTAAAATGAAATGAAGGGATATATAGAACATAAATGAGAATTAGAGAAAGAGAAAGAGGACCATTGCAAAATGAAAAACAAATATATATTGGTCATTTAGGAGGATAACATTTGTATTCAAAACATGGCCAATCTTAGAAAAAAGATTTAAAGCATTACATTCAGGGTAACATTACAAATGTTACCTTCCTAAATGACCAATATATATTCAGGGTAACTAGCGTTGGTATCGATTGGCAAATTCAAAGGAAATATTTAAAGCATTACATTCAAGGTAACCAGCGTTGGTATCAATTGCCCAAGTAGTTTTAGATATGTGCAAAAAGCAATAATCATTAGTGTACAAGAAATATGGGAGTATATGTACTAATATTTTGTGTTATAGGTACCAAAGAAGAGATATGCGATTGTGATATTTGTTGTTCCTTGGTAAAAAGATCAAGAACCTTAAAATTAGAAGAAATACAATTAAAAAAAATACAGGAGGATGATTACAACTATTAGAAAAATTGTATTAGCACGAGGTAATAGTGTATAAAATGAAGAGAATCCAGAGGGTAAATAATTTAAAGTCTTAAAATGTGATGGATAACCATATAGTGGATACTTTTAAGTGGCCAACAATGTCCCCATATGAACAATATTGATTGTGATATTAAAGAGAGACTATTACTAGAATATCCACAAGGTTTATAAAGAATTAAAGACTTCAGAAATGAAGGGATATTATCTTGAGAATTAGATATAGATAATTAAAAATCATTGAATCAGGGGATTGAAAAATTCCCATTTATTGATTATCTTGTATTACTAAATAGAAAGCTTTTGATATGGGTAGAATTTTCGTAGGCATACGAATCATTACATCCCATTAAACATTTAAATGGTATTTTCTATCATATTTAAGTTGTATTTTCTTAGTAAGTTAATAGAGAAATTAGCACAAAAACAATGAAAATTTTCTTCTAAATTTTTTATTTCTTGCCAGGATGTGATAAGTTTTGTATAATAGGTATTGAGATACATTGATCTATATTTTAAAATTTTTAAATCATGTATTATACTAAAAAATGAGTTATTAAAATTATGAGTAAATCTATATCTTGAAGGTTATCCATATATTTAAAGTAGTTTTTATATGAACGATGTTATCTTCTATTTTTTTTATTTGAGTTCATAATCCAAATTCTAACAATATCATTGTACCTAGTTCATATTTTATATTTATTATTATTATAGGGTTCATGAACCTTAACAGTGACGAATCTCAATTTTAATGACCATTTAGGGCCATTGTCATAGACCTCTTCTATATTGGTCATCGGTAAACTTTTCCAAAACCAGCAAGACACAACTAGTGTCGCTAGTATAGATGTACAAAGGATTCTCGTATGAGTTTGCCAAAGTTACAGATGATGTAAGCTCTGTTGAAAAAATCACTTTAAAAATGAAGATTAATGGATAAAGAGGTAGAACATAGAGATTAGTGTTGGAAGAATAATCAAGAAAGAGATTGAATAAAAAAACAAATTAAAATTTATGTGAATCAGAGCCAATTTGAGAGGAAAAGTTGTAGAGGTTAAAGCAACAAACAAAAGATGCGCTTTCATACCATTTTACGTTAAAAATAAAGATTTAAATTGAAGAATCAATATCAAGCGAAGAACTATTTAAGATTTGAAAAAAAAATGTTTGAATGTTCGAAAAAAGAGGAATGAAACGAGAGAAAAAACGAAAATGAAGTAAAAAAAGTAAGATTTAATTCTTTATTTATTAATTAAAAAATAATATCACATTTTTGTTTATATATAAAAACTCAATAAACAAGCATTAAAATAAATAATAAAAAAGTAAAACTAAAAAAATGTTATTTGTAACATAATAAATTTTGTATTTTTTTAATATTGTACGAATTTTTTTGACACGTTAAAATTATTATTTCGTAGATTTTATGTGATATAATAATTAATAAATAAAATTTTAAAATTTATATTTATAGTTAACAATAGTTTTCAAATATACATAATATTTGTCAACCTCCAACATTGAAGAATTTTCTATTAAAAATAATATTTTTTAATATATATATATATTAAAATATTTAATCTTAAGCATAATACATAAAAGTTTAAATTGAAATATTTTTACATAAAATAATAATATATTAGAAAATCATAGGTAATCAAAGGCGAGAAAACATTTATTTCATCTGTAAATTTTAATTTGTCTTTTTTTTCTTTATCAATTTTTTGCATCTAAGTATATATTATTAATGAAATTGGTAGCCAATTGGATATTATCAATTTTTTCTTTATCAAAATTTTGCATCTAAATATATATTACTGTTGGAATTAGTAGCCAATTTGGATATTCATATCCAAGTTCTAACAATATCATTGCATCTAAACATATATAACTGTTGGAATTGGTAAAAAATATACATTTTTCAACAACTAAATTTATCAAAGACTAACATTTCCTTGAAGTTAAACATTTTCAATAAATTTCAATATATTGTTATTTTCAATTGTTAGAATTAAGTAATCTATTAAAGTTATTCATGAATTTTCAATTTTAATATTAGATAACTATCAGACTTACATTTATCATATGATGATTTTAATTTGATTTTCGACCATTATAGTTTGAAAACAATAATTGAAAATTTCTAAATATTAAAAAATGAATTAAAATCTAGTGAAAATTTTAATTTTTAAAATTTATTTATTTACATTTTTTATTATTTTCATATTTCTAAATAATAAAATGCATTAAAATTTGTTGACAAATCTTAATTTTTAATATTTATTTATTTACACTTTTTATAATATCATTGATTTTTAAATTTATTTACAATTCAATCATACCATTTTCATCTTTCTTTACATGACATCTACACCAGAACACACAGAATTTATAGTTTACGTAAGTGATTCATACCACAATCCTCTATTTTTAATACTAACTGTACAAATCTTGTTCTACTGGTATCTGATAAGCTTATGTGTGAACTGAACTATAACACTTGGAAAAGATCAATGACGATTATTTTGATTGACCGGAAGAAATCAGATTTTGTAAAGTTTACCATTACTAAACATTTGCCTTCTCATCCAGATTTTGATACTTGGTCACGATGCAATGATATAATGTCTTCATGGTTATTAAATTTGTTCGAAAGAAATAGCTGGTAGTATTGTACAATGACTATTGCCTCTTCAGCTTGGCAAAATTTAGCAGATCTTTTCAGTCAAACGAATATACCAATAATTTTTGGAATTGAACACGAATTATATAATTTAAAACAAGGTCACATGGAATTGAACACAAATTACACAAAATTGATAACTTTGTGGCAAGAATTAAAAAGTTTGGAGGAATTTCCAATTTGTTCGTGTTCTAAATGTATTTGCGATCTTTCAAAACTCATACCTCGAAAACATGAAAGAAATTATCTACTCAAATTTTTAATGGATCTTAATGATTGTTTTGCTTTAGTGAGACACCAAATTCTTCTTATGGATCCTCTTCTTAACGTTTCTGATGCTTTTAACATGGTAGTTCAAGATAAACAAGAGAGAGGTTTTTACCCTCTTCCTGATATAAAAGTTCTAATTCACAATCATATAGTATTAATCATTCAAAACGTAAATCTCAATTTGAAAATAAAATAAATTTTATTGCATCTAATTTTTCATCTCATAATATTCTCTATAAAGATTTTTCTTTTTCACTAATTGTTAATAAACCTAATCACCCAATCAATTCCATGGAAAATATCCTTACACAAGAACAACTTCAACAAGTTGTTAAACAATTAAATTCAATCAACTATTATCCTTCCACTAGTTTTTCTCATAATGTCCATCTTCTGTCCTTTCTCTCTGTACCTATTCCTAATATAGGTAATCTTATTATTTCACACTTTCTATCTTCTTCTTTAAGTTCTAGTTTAAATTTACCTTTTGATTCTTGAATAATACACACATATGGCAATTCTCATGTTTGTAATGATTTTTCATTTTTTTCTAATATTTTTAAGGTTATGACAATGATTCTCACATTGTCAAATGGTTTAGAAACTCGGTTTCACACATAGGAATAATTATTTTGTCTCATACATTGACTCTTTTAACTGTTTTATATATATTTTCATTCAAATATAACCTATTAAATGTTAGTATATTAGTCAAAATATTCTGATTATACAATCTTCCTATCTAATTCTTTTTATGAAATACAATATCCTTCTCGGATCTTGATGATAGGAAAATGTAGACAATCCCATAATCTTTCTATTTTAGATAATCTGACACATAAAATATATTCCACAGTCCTTATCAGACAATTCTTTCATACAATCTTCATTTTCTGATGATAGATCTCATTGTCAACTTTTTTCATTAGCTAAACAATGTAAGTTTCCATTTGTTTCAAATAACAATAGATCGTAAATACCTTTTGAATTAATGCCTATTGATATTCAAGGACCATTTTATGCCAAAGTAAGGTGGCTATCTTATTTGGGTGATATTACACTGATATATATACATGTGTGCATAGATTTTAACCTAGCATAATTAAAGGAATTACAATATAATTATAGGAATTATAGTTATGGACATATATATATATATATATTTATATACCCCCGCAAGATGGAGCACCCTCGGTGACTCCAATCTTGGAACAAAGATGAGTGAAGGCGGATTTTGGAAGTGGTTTGGTGAGTAAGTCTGCGAGCTGATCCGCCGAGCGCACGTGAGAGACACGAAGAGTACCATCCTGAACTTGATGTCGGATGAAGTGGTAGTCCAATGCCAAACGTTTCATTCTAGAATGAAAGACATGATTTGCGCTAAAGTAGGTGGCTCCAACATTGTCGCAAAAGATCACAAGCGACCCTGGATATGGAATGCCAAGCTTATAGATGTAACCTAACGAATCTCCACCGATGTTAAAGCCACTGAGCGATACTCGGCTTCAATCGATGAGCGAGCTGGAAACTTAATCTTCTTAGACGACCATGATATCAGATGCTTGCCAAAGTAAACAATATGTGCACCCATCGAAGACCAGTCATCACGATCGCCAGCACAGTCCGCATCACTAAAAGCATGAAGTTGGTGTTCATTGACGGACGAGAAGAATATTCCCTTGTTTAAAAATGCATAAATTGCGAGAATCGATTAACTGAAGCGTGAGGCACCCGACTGAAGTGTGAGACGAGTAGTCGAGGCCCCGCGAGTTGGGACGGGTTTTGCTTTATGCATGTTAGATTTCTAAAAAATATCATCAATGTACCTGTGTTGTGAGAGATGGAGGCCCCGCGATGTACGATGGGCTTCAATGCCGAGGAAGTATGATAAGGCTCCAAGGTCTTTGATAGATAACCGTGTGCCAAAAGAGGTGATCACGTCACGGACAATGGTAGTGTTGTTCCTAGTGATTATAAGATCATCCACATAGACAAGAATATGGATGGTGACTCCTTTGCCTCAGAAGATGAAGAGAGAAGCATCAACAAGGGAGTTGGTGAAGCCACGAGACAGAAGGAACGATCGAAGCTCCGAGTACCATGCTCGAGATGCTTGTTTTAAACCGTAGATTTCTTTATGGAGTTTGCAAAAAAAATGTAGGCTGATCTTTATCAACAAATCCTGGAGGTTGCCCCATGTAGACTTCATCATTGAGACGTCCTTGTAGAAATGCATTGTTTACATCAAGTTTTCGAAGTTCCCAACCATGAGAGACAACAATACTAAGCACAAGTCGGATTGTTGTGGGCTTAACCACTAGACTGAATGTCTCATGAAAGTCAATATCGGATCTTTGATGAAATCCCTTAGCAATGAGTCGTGCTTTGTATCGATCAATGGAACCATCAGGTTGTCGTTTGAGACGGAAGACCCACTTGCATCCAACGATGTTTTGAGCGGCGTTGGGCGATACAAGTTCACATGTGTCGTTTGTCATACGAACATCAAACTCCTCACACATAGCTTTTCTCCAATTTGGATCCTTAAGTGCCTGTCCTTTCGTTGACGGTTCAAGAGAATGATCTGCAGCCTGAGCAGTAAGGGAGAGTTTCTGAACTGGTTTCGTGATATTGTTCTTCGACCGGATGATCATGGCATGTTGATTCTGTGTATGCACGGTCGTGGACTGGTCTTGTGAGGTGTTCGATTCCATTGAAGGAATCAGAGACTGAACTGTAAACACCACGATTTGCTTTGTTTTTTAAGCAGGGGAAACAGAATCTGGTGAAGGCAAAACTTGCTCCGTGGAGAAGGCCGGTGAAGAATCTGAGCTGGGGGCTTGACGTTGTGATGGCGAGATGAGTGACGACGTGGTCAGATGGACAAGTGTGACAAGAGAAGACATAGGGGCCGGTTGAGAAGATTGGTTGTAGTGTCTGAGGGAAAATAGAGAGGAATATTGGCGTGAGGAAAGTGGGACTCATGGAAGGAGATATGACGGGACACATGGAGTCGAGAATGAATGAGGTCATAGCAAATGTAGGCATTTTGGGTGTTGGAGTAGCCAAGAAAGATGTAAAGGGTAGAGCGGGTATCGAGTTTTGTTGTGGCGTATGGTCGTAGTCACGAATAGCATAGACAACTGAAGATCGTAAGTTTATGGTAATTAGGAATGGCACCGAAGAGAGCTTCAAACGGTAAGGAACATGAGAGAATTGGTGTGGGCATGCGGTTGATGAGATACACCACAGTCGAAAAGGCGTTTGTCCAAAAGGTCACAGGAAGAGGTGCATGCATAAAAAGGGAGAGAGCGGTTTCTACGATATGACGATGATGAAGTTCGGATATGTCATTGTGTTCAGGCGTATAAGGAGGTGTTGTGAGGTGAGAGATTCCATGAGATTGGAGAAAAGAGCGAAGGGGAAGGAATTCACCTTCGGTATCACTATAAAGAGTGATGATTTTCTGATTAAACTTGCGTTCAACCAGTTCCTTGAAACACTTAAAGGCGGATAAAACATTGGATTTGTGTTTCAAGAGAAATAACCAAGTGTAGTGTGTAAAGTGGTCAACAAAGATGACATAGTATTTGTAGTTGTTGATAGATAGTGTAGGTGAGGTCCAAACATCGGTGTAAATAATAACAAGAGGTTTAAAGGAAAGAATCGATGAAGTAGAAAAAGATAGTTTATGACTTTTATTGCTGGAACAAACATTGCATAAAAAATGTTTAGACACCTGAGACAACAGTAAAGAAAAATGAGACACCATTTGTTTGAGAACTGGTAAAGAGGGATGACCTAGATGAGAATACCACTTGAAAAAAGTGGACTTAATAGATGAGAAAACATGAACGGAAGATGAAATAGAGGAATTGGAAAAGGGAGTCGTCGGCCACTCATAAACGCCATTTTTAGTTCCTCCGATCATTAGTTTTCCCCCCGTACTGAGATCCTTCATCTGAAAAACATCAGAAAAGAATTCAACCGAGATTCCCTTAGACTTGCAAAGCTACTGGACAGATAATAGATTCTTTCCATGGCTGATACACATAAAACATGATCAAGTTTCAGAGGTCGAGTAGAGAGTGAGAGCGAAGAAGAACCCGTGTGTGTGATAGGGAGTCTTGCTCCATTGCCAACCATGACCTCTTCACCTCCATGGTAGGTGTCATGAAGGGAAAGATTCTGAAGATCTGAAGTAATGTGATGACTAACACCACTATCTAATAGCCATGGTGCAGAGTCATACGGAGTTAAAAACACAATGATGAGCTTGCAGTAACCATTGAGGAGATGTCGGGGCAAAATGGGAGATAGGTCCAAGAGTGGAGATAAGTCGGTATTGAGGACATCGTTTGACGCTATTCCCTTGAACACCGCAAGCTTGACAGCGACCGCGGTAAGACTGTGACTATGATTTGCCTATGCAATTTTAATAAGGAGACTGGTGATTATCGTTGCGGTTCCAAGAGTTTTGCTGACCACGACGAGGAGGCGGATGATAGGGGGTATTGGCGTTGAAAGCCGTGGCAGGGAGTGTGGTTTCAATAGGCCGATTTGTAACCAATTTGGCTTCATAATTCAACAACTTCTCGTGCAATTCATCCAACGAAATTGACATTTCACGAGCATTAACAACATTAATAATTGGTTTGAAATCTTCAGGGAGTCCGTCAAGTATGTAGTCGAGAATATCCTCATGATCAAGATGTTTCCCAAGGAGAGCAAGTTCATCCGCCTTTGACTTCATGAAGTGCATATATTCATCAAGTGACTGTGTACCTTTGACGGATCTTTTGAGTTGTTCTCAGATCTGTTTCAGATGTCCACGGGATGCTTTCCCGTAAGTATTGGCGATGATCTTCCACGCATCAAGGGTTGAAGTACGAGCAAGCATAGATTGCAGAGGGACTGAAATTGCGCCTAGGAGAGCACTGAACACGAGTCTATCTTGCTGTTTGAAGGGGAAGAATGCCGGATTCGCCTGAATTAAACCGTCGACAAGAACGGTGGTGGAAAGAACGACAGAATTGTCTTCAATGAAACAGAGAAGGCCATGGCCTTCCAGCAATGCATTGACTTGAATACTCCAGGTTAGGTAGTTTAGGGAGGTTAACTTTGTCACATTAGACATGTTAATTGTGAGGAGTACCCTTTAGGGTTCAGCACTGGAACAAACATTGCATAAAAAATGTTTAGACACCTGAGACAACAGTAAAGAAAAATGAGACACCATTTGTTTGAGAACTGGTAAAGAGGGATGACCTAGATGAGAATACCACTTGAAAAAAGTGGACTTAATAGATGAGAAAACATGAACGGAAGATGAAATAGAGGAATTGGAAAAGGGAGTCGTCGGCCACTCATAAACGCCATTTTTAGTTCCTCCGATCATTAGTTTTCCCCCCGTACTGAGATCCTTCATCTGAAAAACATCAGAAAAGAATTCAACCGAGATTCCCTTAGACTTGCAAAGCTACTGGACAGATAATAGATTCTTTCCATGGCTGATACACATAAAACATGATCAAGTTTCAGAGGTCGAGTAGAGAGTGAGAGCGAAGAAGAACCCGTGTGTGTGATAGGGAGTCTTGCTCCATTGCCAACCATGACCTCTTCACCTCCATGGTAGGTGTCATGAAGGGAAAGATTCTGAAGATCTGAAGTAATGTGATGACTAACACCACTATCTAATAGCCATGGTGCAGAGTCATACGGAGTTAAAAACACAATGATGAGCTTGCAGTAACCATTGAGGAGATGTCGGGGCAAAATGGGAGATAGGTCCAAGAGTGGAGATAAGTCGGTATTGAGGACATCGTTTGACGCTATTCCCTTGAACACCGCAAGCTTGACAGCGACCGCGGTAAGACTGTGACTATGATTTGCCTATGCAATTTTAATAAGGAGACTGGTGATTATCGTTGCGGTTCCAAGAGTTTTGCTGACCACGACGAGGAGGCGGATGATAGGGGGTATTGGCGTTGAAAGCCGTGGCAGGGAGTGTGGTTTCAATAGGCCGATTTGTAACCAATTTGGCTTCATAATTCAACAACTTCTCGTGCAATTCATCCAACGAAATTGACATTTCACGAGCATTAACAACATTAATAATTGGTTTGAAATCTTCAGGGAGTCCGTCAAGTATGTAGTCGAGAATATCCTCATGATCAAGATGTTTCCCAAGGAGAGCAAGTTCATCCGCCTTTGACTTCATGAAGTGCATATATTCATCAAGTGACTGTGTACCTTTGACGGATCTTTTGAGTTGTTCTCAGATCTGTTTCAGATGTCCACGGGATGCTTTCCCGTAAGTATTGGCGATGATCTTCCACGCATCAAGGGTTGAAGTACGAGCAAGCATAGATTGCAGAGGGACTGAAATTGCGCCTAGGAGAGCACTGAACACGAGTCTATCTTGCTGTTTGAAGGGGAAGAATGCCGGATTCGCCTGAATTAAACCGTCGACAAGAACGGTGGTGGAAAGAACGACAGAATTGTCTTCAATGAAACAGAGAAGGCCATGGCCTTCCAGCAATGCATTGACTTGAATACTCCAGGTTAGGTAGTTTAGGGAGGTTAACTTTGTCACATTAGACATGTTAATTGTGAGGAGTACCCTTTGGGATTCAGTAGGATTGAAGACAGCGGTTGCTGCATTGTTGGAGGAGGTTGGATCGGTGGCAGAGGACATGTTTTTGTGAGAGGTCAAGAGCCGATGATTTTGAGTGATAGGAGAAGCTTAGAGAGCAACAGTGATGGAGATTTGGGTGAACAACGATGGATATTGCAATACAACGATGAGTACATGGAAATTGTGAGAGAGATAAGAGGGAGAAATAGGTTATCGGCGTTTGCCGAGGATTTCCAGTGAGGGGCCAAGGATCGGCGGCTAGGTTTCAGACGTAAGTCTTAATTTGCTCTGATACCATATGCCAAAGTAAGGTGGCTATCTTATTAGGGTGATATTACACTGATATATATATATGTGTGCATAGGTTTTAACCTAGCATAATTAAAATAATTACAACATAATTAGAGAAATTATAGTTATTGACATATATATATTTATACATTTCTCATATAATCAATTTATGGTTATAAATATTTTTTAAAAATTGTTGATGATTATACAAGAGCAACTTGGTTTTCTTTTCTTCCTACTAAATCACATGTTTTTGTAAGATTTCCTTTTTTTTTCCAAACATGGTTGAAAACCAATAAACACCAAAATTAAATTTTCAGATCTGATAATGCTAATGAATTAATAAATTTTTGGAATATAAAGAATTGTTCATTTTTTCTCTTGCACGTATACTCCACAACAAAATTTTGTTGTGGAGAGAAAACATCAATATTTGTTTAATGTTGCACCTTCTTTGTTGTTTCAATCTCATTTTCCTTTGGTGTATTGGGCTGACTATATTTCTACATCTGCATATATTATAAATAGAACTTCAAATGCAATATTAGGAAATTAAACTTTTCTTGAACTCCTTATAGGTAAAATTCTAACTTATTCTCAATTGAAAGTATTCAGAGATCTCTATTATGCATCTACATTAGATAAAGATAGAAAAAAGTTCACACCTAGGACATTTCCTTATATTTTTTAGTCTTATTTGTTTTAGGTGCCTCTAACAATTGGATTATGAGTCAATTAGATGTAAATGATAACTTTTTTGTATGATGACTTATTAGGAGACATTTATATGAAAATTCATAAAGGAAATGTTCTAAAAAAGGGAGAGATGCTCCCACCAAAACATGTGTGTAAGCTCCATAAATTTCTTTATGACCTCAAGCAAACCCTGCATCGGTGGCATAAAAAACTTTCAAAACTTATCATACAATTAGATTTTATTCAGTCATCTTCCAATCATTCCTTATTTTTATAGCATTATGATAAATTTTTACCGTAATATTAGTATATGTGTATGATATCTCTTCATTAGTAATTCCCTAACTCATATTGATTATGTCAAAACATTATTACATTATGTCTTCAAAATAAAAGATGTAGGACTAGTTTCTTACTTCTTAGGATTAGAAATTATAAGGTCATCATTAGGAATTTCTATAAATCAAAGGAAATTTACATTAGAATTGTTAGAAGAATTTGGTATGTTGGGATGTAAATGTAGGGTTGATTTCAATTGCGGAAGCGTGTTTTTATCAACCCGAATTTAGATCTAGTCATGTTCGGATTAGTTTTACAGATTTCAACGGTGAACAAATATTGAAACGGTTTCAGTGATACCTGTTGCGTTGAAACGGATGATCGGATGTGAGACTTGATGATGCAAGCCATCTACGCGTATCCACGCCGAGATCGGGATTGCTTTGATGCGGGATTCGGAAGAACGAAAAACTGTTTTTCGTTCTTCGGCTTTTTTCTTTTACTGGCGGCTAGGGTTTTCATCTTAGAATAGTATATTTTACGAAACCTCGTAAAGCGTTTATTTATAATTATTAACTCTTTAA
>CM071865.1:2905253-2925072 GCA_036759665.1 Gynandropsis gynandra | reverse complement strand
TCCGTCCGGAATTTTTTTTTTCAAAAAAAGTTAGGGACGATTTAGGGACTACTAAATCCATCCGGAATTTCGGACGAATTTCGGACGAAAATTTATTAGCGACGTTTATTTACGGACCGACAAAATCCGTCCGGAAAACGTCTGGAAACCATTTTCCAGACGAATTAGGGACGGATTTTGCTGTCTGGAAATTTAATTTTTCTTGTAGTGTCAAGACATTTTTTTCTAGAAAGGTTTGGATTGGGATTTTATGGACGTGGGTATTCTAAATGATTTCATACATATACATATATACATATATGTACATATATAAGTATAAAGAATTATTTAAGTAATTTAATTTAAGATATGGAAAAAGCAAAAAACATTGTAATAATAAAAAAGGATAGTACTGTGTACCTGAATGAGAAGAAGAGCCCACGCCGAGCAGTTTCTGGAAAATGCATGTTCAGAGGCTTTGCCATGTGATCATCCTTTTTTCTCTCTTCCTCGTCTTGTCAATTTATTTTATTTTTTCCATTTTTCTCCTTTCAATTTATTTATTTATTTCCTATAATTAATGATCTCAGGAGGTGGAAATATATGAGATAAAACGGGTTATAATGGCAAAAATGAAATTAAAAGAGAAGATTAAGTGCAAAAGAGTACATTTAAGAGACATCATTAAGCTTACGTGGCAGCCTAGGGTGCAACGTTGCTCCTAAAACCATTCCCCCAAATTTCTACCCACAGACTTCTTTCTTTCGCTCTCTCGCTCGATTTCTGCCTCCAAAAACCCTCCGATTATAACGGCAACCGCTACTACTCGCCGGCGGAGAACTCCGGTGAGACCTTATGGACGCCGGAGTATCACCGGCTAAGTCTATACTGGAGAAGCCCCTCAAGTACCTTACGGAGGAGGACATTTCTCAGCTCACTCGTGAAGATTGCCGCAAATTCCTCAAAGAGAAAGGTTTCATGTACTCTTTTTCCATTTTCCCCTTTCAGGATTCCACTCTCCAAGTGGGTGTCTCCTCAAATTGAGCTCTCTCCGTTTGTGTCTGTGTTTGTGTTGGTTTCTTCGGAAATGGCGGCTGACATGTTTCGCGACAGGAATGCGCAGACCTTCGTGGAACAAATCGCAGGCGATTCAGCAAGTTCTTTCCCTCAAGGCTTTGGTTGAGCCCAGCGACGATTCCGGCGCCGGAGTTCTTCGGAAGATCCTCGTTTCTCAGCCGGAAAATTCCAATCGCGTGAGTGTATCTTCTGTTTCTGTTAGAAAAGGAGATGGACAAAGATTTCATAAGTACTGTTAAAGTTGTTCATGGGGTAGTTTTTTGCCTGCTGAATTTGGGGAAGTGTTGCTTTGTGTACCTAATGTGCATAGGTTACGTCATCTTCGACCGAGCCGACCAAGGATTCAGGAACCGGTGGTCGGATTTCCTTGCCCGAAGATGATAACTTCCCATACCACGGGAAAGATTCACCGATATCAGCTGAGTTCTCCGGCGGCTCTGGTCAGTATCCAGCGGAGAAGGATAGCTACCGAACAATATCTCCCAGGTTTGCTTTTCTTCTCTACTTACCTGTCTGTAATTTGCTCATGTCAGAGATCACTGATTCAGTAGAACGTATGAGTTTGGTCCCTCTTGTGAGATCTTTGTTGTGTTGTTGTATGTTCTGTCTGAAATCATACGGGGAATGTGGATTTTTCTATTGGTCATTTAGGTTAAGAATCTTCGCACACTTTGTATATAACATGACCCCAGAAGACAGATTCTTGAGAATGTGAAGGCGGGTTCTTTATAGTTCCATGATGATCGTTAGATCAGCGAATTCTCTCTCTCTCGTGGCTAACGAATCATTAAAGAATCAGATATCTTACAATGCTTTCGTATTCGGGTTTAAGAAAGATCCGGACGGTACCTTCTTTCTAGGTTTTAAAAGAAGTAATTGTAATGTGCGTGCAGGAGTCCAAGTGAAACAAATTTAACGGCTGGGCAAATGACGATATTCTATTGTGGGAAGGTTAATGTGTATGACGGAGTACCACATGAAAAGGTAGTGATCAATATCTTCTTCTCTCGAGTCGTGCCTGAATAATTTTAAAAAATATATATATTGGTTTTGCAGGCACGGTCGATCATGCGCTTTGCAGCGAGTTCAATTGATTTGCCTGGAAATGATTTGTTCGGTGGGAACCCGACCCTCTTTTCCTATCCATCTCATCTACAGATGGCTACGGAAAGTTGTGGCCTTTCCGCTCCTAATGATATGATTTCCATGTCCATGAATACGTGTAAGTTTTTCCGTTTAAATATCTGTTTTCCTTTTTTTCTATGAATATAGAATGTAGAAACCAATATATATTAATATTTCATAATCTCGGTGATATTAACATATCTCCTAATACCCTTATTCCTTAACAATCTCGAAACATGGAAAAACGACTTATTTAAATGTCGCAAGCTGCTATCTTTAGCATTCGCTTCATATGGGATATGGTCATATTTCTGTGTATATTTTTGAAGTCGTTTCACGTCTAACGATTTTTATTTCGGTATTGGATTTGATCGAAAGTTTCTTCACTGAGGTTTGAATTTGGTGTTGCAGATAAGATTGGGGCTGACAAATCTTCTCGAGATTCTCCCGGTATAAACATTTGTTAACTACAAGATATACATCACCGATTTTTTTCTTTCTTTACGTACGATTAAAACGTAGGAGAGCTCGACCAGATCAACGAGATGCTAATGGCAATTCATTATTTCTAATTTCTTGATCTTTTATAAGATGTAGAGGGTCAGATGAACAGAAAGGTGTCATTACAGAGATATCTTGAAAAGCGGAAAGACAGGTAATTTAAGTAAACGGAAAATCGCGTCATGTAAATGTTATCCGCTTCTTCGATATCGTAATATATTTGTTATTGTGAGCAGAAGATTCTCAAAGGGTAAAAAGGTCGAGGGCGTTGCTTCGTCAAACTTGGAGATGTATTTGAATCATCAAACTCGATTTAACGTCGGTCATGGACAATCAAACCTCGGCAATGGAGCTTCTTCACGAATGTCTCGGATCTATCAATCGAAAAACTCAAATCTTTCAGTCGATTTAAACAGCGAAGGTATGAGGATTCCTTCAGCAAAACTCGACACCCATATACTTAAAGAATCAAATGATTTAGCTGTCATTGATTTTGTTTTGCAGACGTTACTTAGTTCTATAACGAAATCGTTGTCTAAACAATGGCGAAGAAAGGAGATTGAACCAAAAGTAAGACTATTTGTAGAGTAATCGTCCTAATTAACCGCCCACGGTAATTTTTCGTGCCTTTTTTTTTTATCTTTCATCTCTTTGATAGGTTATAATTTTGAGTAGCTTAATTGCCATCAACCAGAAAGGTATTGTTTCTGGTTTGTTTTCTCTTAACGATTTTCTCGAGCCGAGACTGAGATTTAGACGTCGAGAGAGTTAGAACGAGAGGCCAACGTCGTCTTTTTACGGTATGTAATATGTAAATGTTGTAATGCCCTTTGTAATCGTAATATGCATAGTTAGTAAGGTATGTTTTAATCTCTTCTCCAATTTAGTGTAATAGTTCCTCTAGTTGTCTTTTTATTATAACGCTCCACGCCCTCGTCTCCTCCTTTCCTGTCATTTTTATTACATTTCTATGCAGATGTGCTCACATGTCTGTTGTAGTTATGGCTGCACAAAATATTCCAAATCCAAGTTAAATATTTATTAAATATAAATATGAATGTATATATATATTTTATTCTCATCCTAAACAAGGGTCGTTGGAAGCTCGATTATGCTGATCTCATCGATGCCTTCTCCCTTTGCCGGTGGCTCGACCTCCTCAAACCTGAATAGATCTACAGCCTAGTCGCTTAATTGCACTACATGATATATATCGTTTTACTAGAGATCTTCAACATTTAATGATAGTGGTCAAATATTGGTTCGACCTAATCTTAGTTCAAAGTTCATGTCCTATTCGATATGGAATAATTTATCATAACACTCCCTTCATGTCTAGGTTCGATCCATCGCAATCGGAGGTCCAATACCAGTATATTCAAATCGGGACGAACCAAATTCTGATATCTCAAATATTTGAGTTGGGTCTAACTAATAATAAAAACTAATTTAAAAGTTGTTCAATACCATATAAATGAGTTTAAAGTTCATATTCTACCCGATATGAGACAATTTATCATTCAGGCTTGGTATATGGTATATGATGCACTAATGTTCCACGACCATATTTGAGCTTTCTCGTGTAGGATTCGATAGAAGAAGTCATTCAGGCTTGGTATATGGATGATAGTAAACTTGCCCATCATAAAGAACCTAAGGAATTTATATCTTTAGAAAAACTTGCGGGTGAGTATATACAATATCTCATCTGTTTGATGACGTTACTTTCTTTTTTGTAATCTCTCGATATATCTTTCTCGTGGGTTTGCAGAACTTGGAGTACTTAGCTGGAGATTGGATGCTGATAATTATGACGGATGAAGAACTGAAAAAGATCCGTGAAGCTCGAGGTTACTCCTACATGGTCTGTGGCATCTATTTCGGCTTTTTTTGCTGATTGCTACAACGAGTTTTGACGATTCAAGTAGGTATTTCAGGACTTTTGCGAGTCCTGAATGGTGACAGTGGGGGAATCAATGGTGACAGCGAACTTATCACGCTCTTTCCATTGTAAAGGTTATTTTGATGTTAGGGATCATAATGACAATTGGATCCGAATATTGGTGAAGAAAGGGGCAATGATAATCTTGCCTGCTGGAATATATCATCGCTTCACGTTGGATTTAAACAACTATAGCATTGACTGGTGGAGTCGTAACCAAACGCAAATACGACGATTGCGTTTTTTGACGACGCCGAACGACATTAAAACCGACTGGTGGAGTCACAGTCGCCTGAAAACGTACTGAAACGCAGATTTTAAAAATCTGAAATTATGTTGCATTATGTTTGCGTTTTGGTGCGTTTTGGTGCGTTTTGAATAAAATTACCAAAATACCCTCGTCTTTTTCCTTTATCACATCTCTTTTTCTCTTATAATTTATATTAATCGTAAATATATATATATATATTTAAACATTTTTATATTTTTTTTATTTTAAATTTATTTCAAATATTTGAAAATTATAATTAAAAAGTATGCACTAAACAGAAAAATTTAAATAAATTTTTTCTTAATAATTGTCTATTTTTAGTAATTTTGTCCAAAACGCAATCGCAACAAAAATTTAATTTTTCTTAATAATTGTCTATTTTTAGTAATTTTGTCCAAAACGCAATCGCAACAGTTTTCTACCATTCGCTTTTAGTCGCAGTCGCATGGAAACGCAGTGATTCCACCATTTAGACAAAATGAAACAAAACGCCACCAATCATTGACAGAAAGGCCAACAAGTGCACGCTCAAACGCTGCGTTTCCACTAGTCAAACCCTATATCAAGGTACAAATATGTATTTACATAAACGAAATATCTATGGAGCCGTAGGGATTTGCTTTGGGCACTAACTAGCATCGATGAAATTAACATCAATGGATGTCTAGCGTTTAGACGCAACCTAATTTTGTTATTCAACAGGCAATGTGACTCTTCGTGGGTGACCCGATTTGGACACCTTACAATCGTCCTCACGACTATCTTCCTGCAAGGTACACATCTCGTATGCATACATAGTCCGACAGAACAGGTGGGCGTTGGAACTGAATGGATAATGTTTTTTCTTTCTAAATTTGAATCTAAACAGATAGTGTTTTTTCTATCCGAATTTGAATGTGTAATATACAAGTATCATGGAAAATTGGTTGGGTATATTTAAATTTGATATTTTAAAGGGACAAACAAAAAAAACTTTTAAAAATATCTTTTAATAAATTTAAACCTTCTATTTTTAACTCTATAAAAACCCTACACTATGCTTTTTAAGAAAAAAAAACATAACAAATCTTCATTTTTTTTTGCTTAAAAAATATAGTTTAGGGTTTTTTAGAGTTAAAAGTAAAAGGTTTAATTTTATTCAAAGTTATTTTTCAGGATTTTATTTAGTTTTGTCCCAAAATTAATATATTACAAATTTTGAACACATTAAAATCTTCGGTACAAACCTTTAAGTGATAGTTAAACTTATACAAAAGAAAACAAATTTGCAATCCATATACATTGCCCACTATTTATAGATTGAATATACCTTTTTTTAGATCAAATGCACATATCTAATCGTGCAACAACTAAAAATTTAAAAATAATAAATATTATATATTAGTACTAATAATTAAAATAAAATTAAATAATTATTGGACAAATGTTTTAATATTTCTAGAATTTTAGGAATGTTTCATATGCATGGTAAGTCATATCTTTACCTTTAAAAGAATCTAACATCAAAATTTCAATATTTAAACTAGCTGAAATTTCAATTATTAAAATCATTATTTGTTATTAAAATTAAATGATTATAATGAGAGATTGTTAATATTTCAATTGAAACAGTATTCGATGAGTTTTCGACGTTATATTTAACTTTTCATAATATTTATGATTTTAAAAATAAATATATTTAATTTTCATTTCATTAAATATAAATTTATATCATAATTATCATTTAGTTTCTTTTTTAAGGTCTATGAGATTCTTTTTTATGTAACAATTACAATTAAAAAAATTGAAGTTATGTATTAATGTTAATAGTTAATAAACATGTTATTGGTTAATAATATTGTAGTGAATAAATTTTATATATTCAAAAAATTATTCTTCTCTATTTTCATGAATTTAAGAACAAATATATTTCAATTTTCAAAATTTTTAAATATTTTTAAATTTTATTTAATCTACATATATATATATAAATATGGGACAAACCCACAAAAAACCTTAAAAATAGCTTTTAATAAAATAAAACTTTTTACTTCTAACTCTATAAAAAAAATCCTTAAACTATGCTTTTTAAGCAAAAAATACCATGAATATTTTTCATGGGTTTTTGGCTTAAAAAGTATAATTTAGGAGTTTTTTTAAAGAGTTGAAAAGAAAAGGTTTAAATTTATCAAAAGATATTTTTCAGATTTTTTTTGGGTTTGTCCCTTTTTTAAATATTAGAGTTTATATTAGTTCGAATTGTATTAGGTTCGATTAATACTAAATTTAAAAGTAATGCTATTTTTGTAATTATTATAAAAAAGTTAAATATATTTTTAAATTAATATATATATATATATATATACATAATTTGGATATTTGCGGTGGTTATTCTTTTCTAAGAATGAAAAATTCAAATATGTAGTTTTAATAATTTTGTTAAACAAATTTGAATTTGAAGTTAGTACTATTTTTTTTTTAATTGAGTTTGGGAAGAATTTTAGATTTGAACAGAGTTTTGGATATTTTGTCAAACTGTAAATAAGATGTTACTTACAACCAATCCTCTGTACTTAAAATTTAACCAAATATAGCTAATATAAATACTAAAATTACTAATATAAATATATATATCTTAATATTACTGTTCGATAATTTAAAATTTTATCTAATAAATAATTATATATATATATAGGTGTAAGTTAGGGTGTCATTCGGGTCGATCTGATCGAACTCGGCCCATACCCGTGTTGGCCCGGTGAAAACGGGTTCGTCCACCGATTTAAACGAGCCTCAAAATCTCGGCTCACGGTCCGGTCCGGCGGGCTTCGGATAGTCCACGGGTTAATATTATTATCGCCTCTAAAATGTCATTTTATAAACTAAAATATTCTGAATTACATAAAAAAACATTACGAAACCACTAATTTTGTCAAACTAATATAAAAATAAAAACATTACATAATCGAAAAAAACCTCAAAAATCAAACCGAAACTTCAAAATTCAAATAGATTCATTTTCATATCTTCCTCTGTCGTAGCTATTGTCGTGGCAGCGCTAGATTCAAAACTAATCAAGTTAGTAATATCTGTAATTATTTAACAAAACGATTAATAAAAGATATGAAAATCAAATAATAAATGTTATAAAAATCAAATAATAGGTAGATACTTACCAACTTCAGAATAACCAAATAACCACGATCGATCACAAATTGACGCATAAACATTAGAAGACAATAAGCGGCTTCAATATTTGTTGAGCACCCGAGAACCAGCACTAAATGAAGATTCAGAAGCCAGTGTGGTAATATGAATGCTTAAAATATCAGATGCTATTAACGATAATTCTTTACCATAAAGCTCGGACTTCCAAAAATACAAGACATCCAAATTCGAGTTTCGTTGCACATGTATCTTAGAATCTCTTAGAAATCTATCCAAACCTGATCTTAATCCATCATCTGAAGAGGTATTTTATCGTCGAAGTCGACAATATCCTTATAAATACAAATAATAAAAAAATTATATAAAGAAGCCAAATATTGAATGATAAATATAAAAGAAACAATTTACTTAAAAAATAACTCGAATTATGGCTCTTGGTCGTTTTCTTGTTGTTGTCTTGAGAGGAAGCCAAAGATTTAGAAACTCCAAGTTTAGTTTTGTATTCCTCATAAGGTGAAAACATCTCGCTTCGAACTTCATCGATTTTCATCTGATTTGTCTTCTCATCAATGGCGTTGTAGCAATATTTCAGTAATTCCATTTTCATTCTCGGATCGGGAACAACTGCCATTGAGAGAATATAACTATAACTGTCCCAATATTTATTAAATTTGATTTGCATATTTTCAATTATGTTCTGTAAGACTTGATCTTCATTCTCCTTATACTTTTTGAGAAGCATTTCAATTTTCCAAATCTTTATAAAATACATGTTGGCAGTTGGATATGTTGATCCCGAAATCAGAATATTAATGTCCTTAAAAGGTTTAAAAAAATCTACCCTCTATTCCATTCTTCATTCGTTGGACACCACTTATAATGTTTATCAATCAATGCAAGTCTAGCAAAAACATTCTGATACTTTAGAGCACTATCAAGCATAACATGAGTTGAATTCCAACGAGTGCCAACATCCATAGATAAAGAAACCCCAATTCAATTCCATGTTGTTCTGCACATTCCTCAAACATCCTCTACATCGACTCTAATCCTCTTAAATATTTCACACTTTCTCTAATATTTTCCAATGCACCTTCAATCACTTTTAATCCACTTTGCACAATAAGATTCAATATAAATGCACTACATCTTATATGAAAGTATTCTCCCTTGCACATAAACAAATTTTGTGGCTGAATACGTTGTTTTAAGATGGACATCAAACTAGCATTAGTTGTAGCATTATCTACGATAATAGAAAAAACCTTATCCTCAACCAAATCCTTCAAACAAGCGATTATCTTGTTTGATATTTCTAGTCTAGTATGTGGAGGAGGTAGAGTCGTGAAAGACAATATCTTGCTAGTCAAATTCCATTTTTGATCAACATAATGTGATGTTACACATATCTATTCCCCATGGCTAATTGCGGTCCAAAGATTCGTAGTTAAACAAATTCTACTACGAACCATTCCTAATTCAGTCTTCAACAACTCTTTCTCACGCTCATAACATTGCAAATAATCAGCCAACAGAGTATTTCTGCATATGAATTTCATAATCGATTTTAGATAAAGAACTAAATCTCTAAACATCGGGTACTCAACTATTGAGAATGGAAGCTCATGACCAATTATCATCCTAGAAAGTTTTTCTCTCCAAATGAGTTGATGTATTTTCTTCCCTCAACTTTCCATCATGAGCAATCAACATTTCCAATGGATTGTTGGTCCTAGGTTTGCACCTGCAATTCTCCACATGACGTTTTAAGGTAGATGTACCCCCACTCGATAATGCGGATAACAATACTAGAAAATTGAAAATTAGAGACGGAATTTGGGGACCGACATTTCCGTTCCTAAATTTAGAAACGGATTATACACGGATTAGGGACGAAAAATGAAATCCGTCACTAATCCGTCCCCAAATTTGGGTACAGAAGAGTGTGCCTAATCCGTTTCTAAATGCGGACTGATTAGACACGGCAGACCATCCGTCTCCAAATTTGGAGACGGACATGTCATCCGTCTCTAAATTTGGAGACGGCAGACCATCTGTCTCCAAATTTGGAGACGGGCATGTCATCCGTCTCCAAGTTTGGAGACGGTAGACCATCGTCTCCAAATTTGGAGACGGCAGGTCGTCCGTCTCCAAATTTGGAGACGGATTTGGAACCATCCCTAAATTTAGGACTTCAAAAACAGATTTAGGGACGGTTTCGGGACGATTTTTCGGAAAATTAATCTCTTAGTCCCTAATCCGTTCCTAATCCGTGTATAAATAATCTATTTAACCCTTCAACCATTGATCCGTTTTTCATAAGCTACTCTCATATTTTTTACCTCATATCTTCTATAGTGTTTGCGATATAATGGCATCTTCATCAAGATTGAACATTTTCGATTCTAGACAATGGATGTACAGAAGAATTGATCCAGAATCTCAAAGCGTATCGAAAGAGTTTATAGAAGGCGTCACACAGTTTATGACAATGGCGACGAATCAACAAGTTTACAAAGAAACGGGTACGTTGGTTTGTCCATGTGTCAAATGCAAGAATGAAAATTTGTTAATGAGATAACTGTTTGGAAGCATCTTTATTTAAGAGGATTTACCCCGAATTATTTCATGTGGTTATGTCATGGAGAAAAATTTGCACCACGACCTAGTAATATTGTGGAAAACTTTAGTAGGGGCACTATACATCATGATGAATTTGAGTCTTCTCAAGATGTAGAAATGAACCCCTATGTGGAAATGGTGCAAAATGTATTCCGTGAAAGAAACGAAAATATTGAAGAAGATCCGAATGAAGAAGCAAAAAGTTTTTTTGAAATGCTAGAAAGTGCTAGGAATCCACTTTATGATGGTTGTAGGAGTGGTTTATCACAGTTATCTCTGTCTGCACGTTTGATGAATTTGAAGACTGAAAATAATTTGTCTGAGAATTGCATGGATTCGATATTGCAATTAGTAAGAGATTATTTGCCAGAAGATAATAATGCAGTAGACTCCTATTATGAGACAAAGAAGATGATGCGATCTTTGGGTTTATTGCCATATCAAAAGATTGATGTTTGTCAAGACAATTGCATGATTTTTTGGAGAGAGACATCGGAGATGAGTAATTGTCTATTTTTTGGAAAAGATCGGTTTTATTTAACAAAGAATGGAAAATCGGTTCCATATCGTCGTATGGGGTACTTACCAATTACAGACAGATTGAAAAGATTGTATCAATCTGTGGAGACCGCAAGCGACATGAGATGGCATGCTGAGCATTCAAGTAAGGAAGGAGAGATGTGTCATCCCTCAGATGGTGAGGCGTGGAAACACTTTAACAAGGTATACCCTGATTTTGCGGCTGAGAGTCGAAATGTCTATTTAGGTCTTTGTACCGATGGTTTTAATCCATTTGGGATGTCTGGAAAGAATTATTCATTGTGGCCAGTTATAGTGACACCTTACAACTTACCACCGGATATGTGCATGAAACGGGAATTTTTGTTTTTAACAATAATGATTCCCGGGCCTAATCATCCGAAAAGAAGTTTGGATATATTTCTTCAACCACTTATTGAAGAATTAAAAGAATTATGGAATGGAGTTCAAGCGTACGATGTCTCGAGGAAACAAAATTTTATGTTACGAGGTGCTCTCATGTGGACAATAAGTGATTTTCCAACTTATAGTATGTTATCTGGATGGACAACGCATGGTCGATTGGCTTGTCCATATTGCATGGAAGAAACAGATGCTTTTCAGTTGAAACATGGAAGAAAGACGAGTTGGTTTGATTGTCATCGTCGTTTTCTTCCTGTTGATGATGCATTACGGCGCAACAAGAGAAATTTTAAAAGGAATGTAGTTGTGCGGAAATCTCCTCCTCCAGTTTTGACCGGCGAAGAGATTTTGTATGAACGACTTCTTGCTTTGGGTATTCCGAGGAGTATAGATTGCGGAGGGAACAATCATCCGAGAATTGGTGGTTATGGAATTACTCATAACTGGTACAAGAAGAGCATATTATTGCAATATTTGCATTTGGCTTGATTAGCATTTATATCGATGAAATGTGCCCAAACATCAGACTTTTTTCTTTTGTTAGAACCAGTTACTTGAAGAGTGGGTTGATCATCATCGTATCTTTGTTCATCATGATCATCTACCGTTTCGTTTGTTTGATGCAAAAATTATCATCCATTTGAAATCTGCAATAGAAATATCATCAAATTCTAATACTGATCATAATATTGTAAAGATACAAATTCAAAATCATCTTAAAATAGGCAATATACAGATTCTGTATATGGTCACACGCGTGAAACCCATCGAGTCTAAAGCCGAAAGCTATTCCTATATCATAGCAGTTGTAAATTAAACTAGAGAGAATCACATAACGAAGAGAGAATCACATACCAATGAGAGCAAAGGTTCACGGGCACAAACAACAATTGAATACTGAAGGGAAGACGCAGACGCATGCAAGAGAAGACCGAAGGGAAGACACATACACAAGACGTACGGGCACCGAGGCATAAACGACAATGGAAGACCGAAGGGAAAACGCAGACGCAAACTGATGCACAGGCATAGACGCAGCAGACCGCAGACCGACGCACGAGCATAGACGCAACAAACCGAAGACAGACGCACATGCACAGACACAACTGATCGAAGACAGACGCACGAGCACATACGCAACAGACCGAAGACAGACGCACGAGCACGAACACAGCAGACCGAAGACAGACGCATGGGCACACAGATGCAGCAGAACGACTAGGGTTTCACTTACAAGAGAGGAAGACAAAACGTCATATAGGGTTTTACAAGAGAACGACTAGGGTCTACTGCCTTGGCTATTTTTCTTCATGGCCCGCAGCCCGGTCCGAAACCCGATGGACCAGATTAAAAAATTTCGGGCTACTATAATAGTTCGAGTCCGAAGGCCCGATTACATTCGAGTCTTTCATGTTTAGGTCCGAACTCGTTGATTTTTGGATGAGTTTCGAATGGATCCACATGCGGATTCGATTTTGACAATCCTAGGTGTAACTAATAGACGACTGACGTTCTAATCATTCAAATAAAACATAATTAATACTTATTATATGTTAGGGAAAATATAATCAAATTATAAATACGATGTTAATCGTCTCGATGTAAAGTTTAACCAATATAGCCAATATAATAATAATATTGGTAATATAAATCTTAATATTGCTATTCAATTATTTAAAATTTTATCCGTTAAATAATTATTACAAAATCCTAATGAAGAAAATTATTGTGTTTTCTAATATACAACCAAACGAACTATACTCTTTTTGTTTAATATTTTACAACAGAAAAACATTTAAAAAATCAAATAAACGAATTTGGGAATTTTTTTCTCATATCTAAAGTTGTATTACATACTTACAAATAACTAGGATAATTTTGACTTATTTTAGTCGATATTTTTAATCAATTTTTTATAAGTGAACTTTGAGAAATCTAAATTCGAATAAAATTAATGTGATTATCCATATTTTTTACAATTTATTCAAATGTAAGCTCTTCGCATGGGCGGAATATCAGAAATACTTTTATAGGGCTAAACCACTTCAAAAATACCCTTCCCCAAAATAATTATTAAATATGAAAAAAAAAACTGAAGAAAAGACAAATTTGCCCTTAATGTTCGAACGTGGAAAAATGGAAGTTCGGCAGTTTTTCGACGTGAAAAATTGCCGAAAACGAGAAAGCCGAACAATTTTTCGCCGTGAAACCTGTTTAAAAGTTTATAGCAAGAAAGAAATAAGTGATGTCGAACTTGAGAGGGATCGATTTGAAGTTGGCGAGAAGAAAAATGGCTAGAATCAGCAGCATCACTGGCGAAGAGAGCACGAGTCAATCTTCAATGGCGTCAATAAGTGTAAGTAGTTCGATTTCTAGGGTTTTGCAAGCTTTCGAGTCACAAAATGGTTTATTGATTTGAAATGGGTGAGTGTCAGTGTCAGTGAGTCGGTTAGGTCGCAAGGGTCGCAGGAGTTGCATGAACATCTTCGACTCCGTGAGTTGGTTGAGTAGCAAGGGTCGCAGTTGTTTCATGACCATCTTCGACTCAGTTTATTGATTTGAAACGGGTGAGTGTCAGTGTCAGTGAGTCGGTTAGGTCGCAATGGTCGTTTGAGGGGCGTGGGTCGGTTGAGTGTCGCGGAGTGTCTGAGGGTCGTTTGAGTCGCATGGGTCACACGGGTCGGTTGAGGGTCGCACGGGTCGGTTGCGTCGCATGGGTCGGTTGAGTCGCATGGGTCGCTTAGGTCGGTAGAAGTATAATGTATTCGTAATTGGTCATTTTGTAGGTGGCGCCAAAGCCGAGATTTGTGTATGAATTCAAGCACATGGACAGAATTCCAAAGATCACCACGAAGTGTTATCCTCACGAGACAATAAGGATGCTGAGAGGAATCTTAAATGATCAGGAGTTGCATTACTTCGAGAAGGAGTCACAATTTAGGTATTTATTTCACTTACAATGTGACTCCACATTGATGAAGGTTCAAATGTCTGTACTACTAAATCACTCCGTGATTATACGGGACAATACAGAGTTGTGGTTCGTCATAAACGACATTCCCATCCGGTACTCTATAGTGGAGCACGCACTAATTTCCGGATTGAAATGCGGACTATATCCCATAGGATGGGAGTCCATGATGGGTGTCACATTCAGGCTGAAGAATTTCGGCCGTGGAAAGGTGACCCCCGAACATGTCCGTGAAAAGCTTGTGAAGGCGAAGAATTCCGGTGACCGGAAGAGGTTCGCAACTTTGATGTTGTTGGCGTAAGTTATGGCTCACAAGCCTTTAGCAGAAAACTCTATCAGCCATGATCTCATTGACATGGTTGATGACTTGGAATTTTGTGAAGGCTTTCCATGGGGTCGTTACACATTCGAGATGATTGTGGATACTTGCCGCAAGCACGTTAGCGGGGAATCACCGAAACCAAAATGGTATTGTGGCGGTTTCATGATCCCACTAATGGTAAGTTGTATATATTATTCGAATAACTTGAATGTTTTCGTACTTTTTGCATTCTTATCATTTTGTTTTAATGTTTCAGTTACTTCCATTTGAAACCATCCTTAGTTTGAGCGGAAATGGATGGTATGTTGAGGTTGTGGATGCGCATCGATCCTGCCCAAGAACGTGCAAGAAGATGGTTAAATTCAATTTTAACCCGAAGTATGTAGATGTGATAAGGCAGATTGGAGATTCTAAGGTAACAATTACACAGGGTTCACAAGGGAAACAAGGGTCACAGAGGGTAATAATGGTTATGTTTTGTTTTTCAGGATATTCTAAGTATTCTTCGTGCTGAACACGAAGAGGAAGCTTTACTGTCTTGTCTGGAGGATTACGAGGGATGCGAAGATCCCGATGTTCAGATATGGATGAAACATATTCATAGAAATCCGAAGGGTATTTGTCGGGAGGATATCCGTGAGCAAGAACTGCTGACACGAAAAGCAGCTCTTGGTGATCAAAAAAGGAGAAGGAAAAAGGGACTAAGAGGAAGGAGTGCGTGAGTGATGCTGATGCTGATGCTGATGCTGCAGTCCCTCTGACACTGGAGAAGAAATTAATAGGGGAAATAAGGAAGTCGGAGAAGACAACGCCGTAAGAGACCTTCTAAGGGATGTCGGGATTCATGTGCCTAATCCAAAATCAAAGGCTGCCGAGAAAGTTGCGATCACAGAAAACCAATCTTCCGACACTGTTGGTGATTTTGCTTTTGAATTCCTTCGACGTCCAAATCCAGTGTCAAGAAACCTTGCTCCTGATGGAGTTCCACCAAGTAAGTAATATTTAGTGAAAAGGTCATTTGAGTGTCAATTTCCATCGAGACATATAAGTCGTAGGGTCGCATAAGCCGTAGGGTCGTTAGAGTCGTAGGGTCGCATAAGCCGCAGGGTCGTTAGAGTCGCATGGGTTTCATATGTCGCATGTGTCACTGGGTCGCTAAAGTCGAATGGGTCGCATGGGTCGCATAGGTCGCATAGGTCGCATTGGTCCCATTGGTCGCATAGGTCGCATTGGTCCCATTGGTCGCATAGGTCGCATTGGTCCCATTGGTCGCATAGGTCGCATTGGTCCCATTGGTCGCATAGGTCACATTGGTCCCATTGGTCGCATAGGTCGCATTGGTCCCATTGGTCGCATAGGTCGCATTGGTCCCATTGGTCGCATAGGTCGAATTGGTCCCATTGGTCGCCATATGTTTAATGAGGTAAATTTTATGCAGGTCCTGGACCTTTATCGAAGGAGTCTACGCCATATGTTGAACCTCCGCCGGCAAAAAGAGCAAGAACAATGCGAGGGAGAGGGCGAAAGAAAATTGTTCAAGAACCCGAAAAAACGGTAGTTCAAGAACCTGAGGAGTTTGTGTGGAATCCCAGTGGATTAGTAAAGGACTTGATAACCCGATTTCCTACGTTCACTGATGCTAGCGGTGAAAAGTTGACTAAGCTATATGTGTTCCTGAAGGCACCTCGACATGATCAGTGGTGGAAATCTGAGCTAAATATTCCCCGGGACCCAAAGTTTTGGGAGATTATATTAAAGGCCAACGCATGGCTTGAAGATGAAGTAAGTTTTTTTAAACCCTTAGTCTCACGGAGTTTTGTGTCATATGCATTCCTGTGTGTTAATTTTTTTTTGCAGCAATTGGATGAGGCGTTGATGGAGCTGTCTTCTCGCTTGGCATCGGATCCCAGCGCGTATCAGAATTATTACGTTTGTCCTGTTGCTTTCATGCAGACGCTCTCGATGTGGACGTACGAGGATATGGAAACTTTGCCGAAAAAGCTTAGTCAGTTTTTGAACGCCAAGCCACCAATTAGTGATTATGAAGGTTTTGTCTCGGTTCTAAACATTCCATCGATAAATAATCGATGGGTAGGATGTCATTGGGTAGCCATCAAAGCGGATTTCAAAACCCGATGCCGTAGAAGCCTCGTTATTAAAGGATAGGAATGTGTTTCGCTTTATTTGCGACGACAAGGTTACTTCCATGCGTGAGAAGATGGCGGCTGATATATATAGTAATGGAGAACGTACCATTGAACCCGAAGACTAACTTGATATTATTTGGTACTTTTTTTTGGACTGGTAGATGTGAACATTTGGTACATTGTTTTTTTTAATATTTGGTACATTGTTTTTTTTCTAATATTTGGTACATTGTTTTTTTTCTAATATTTGGTACAAGGGTCACAGAGCCTCATACGACCCTTGCCACCCTTGCGATCCATGCGACCCTTGCGATCCATGCGGTCAAAGCTTTTAATGTGGTCAATACATTCATTCATTCAATACCTATATTAAAAGGTTCTTTAATGTAGTCAATGCATGCACATTGGTTAAAACGAAGTCCATTTATTTTTCGTTGAATATGAGTTTATAAATAGAGGAGGAAAAACCGAAAAGCTACAACAATTTGTAGCACCAAATCATCTCTTGTTTCGTCACGAAGGTCACATGGTCGACCCAGGTCTTAGTAATCGTCGGGTGATTTCTCTTTCTCTAGCACACAAATCATCTCTTGTGTTGTATAAAAACGTCGGGTGATTTGTATAAAATATCCAGAATATCTCATAGAATATCATCAGAATAACTTTTGTGACCTTTGTAACCCATGGACGACTCATGCGACCACATAATACCCTTGTTCGACTCATGCGACCTATGCGACTCGGTGCGACTTGTCGTTTTGCCACCAATGTGACCCATGCGACCCATGTGACCCTTCCTACCCATGGACTTGTCGTTTTGCAGTCCGAATCTTTTCTTCCGACCCATGTGACTTGTCCTTTTGCTGTCAGACTCCTGTCTGCCGACCCATGTGACCCTTCCGACCCATGTGACCCTTCCGACCCATGTGACCCTTCCGACCCATGTGACCCTTCCGACCCATGTATATAAGTTAACGTCTACGTCTCTTCTCTTAGTATGCGTATCTAACCCATATTTCTATGAAAAATCTTTTTTACCTTTGTGACCTGCGTGGCGCAGTCACCATTGTCGACGCAGGGCATCGTGCTGTCTATGTGTTACTCAAGGTCTTGGTAATCGGCGGACTCAGGGTCTATGCAGTCACTGACGAGTTGCGGGGGTGACTTAGGTGACGGTGTTGGGTCACTCTTCAAATGTTCACTGGAAGACCAAATACATGGCAGGAGATGTCGTAGGTGACGGTGTTGGGTCACTCTCTGCTAATGTAATATTTCTCCAGTGAACTCATGCGACCCATGCGACCCATGCGACCCATGCGACCCATGCGACCCCTGCGACCCTTAGTGAACTATTTCTCCAGTGGAAATAGAATGCGTGCAGAATCTTTGATTGACTTTGTAAATGTATTTTTTTGATTTGGAATCTTTGTAAATGTATTGTTTTGATTTGGAATCTTTGTAAATGTATTGTTTTGATTTGGAATCTTTGTAAATGTATTGTTTTGATTTGGAATCTTTGTAAATGTATTGTTTTGATTTGGAATCTTTGTAAATGTATTGTTTTGATTTGGAATCTTTGTAAATGTATTGTTTTGATTTGGAATCTTTGTAAATGTATTGTTTTGATTTGGAATCTTTGTAAATGTATTGTTTTGATTTGGAATCTTTGTAAATGTATTGTTTTGATTTGGAATCTTTGTAAATGTATTGTTTTGATTGGTTTTTGTCATTTTATCATCCTAAACCCGTAAATTCGTCGAGTTCGCATCTATTCATCAATATATGCGATCATGCGACCCTAATTTGGCATATATGCGACCAAGCGACCCATGCCATTATCAATATGCCATTAACAATATATTTGAGTTGTATATGTCTAATTTAGAATCAATATAGATAATAATATAAATAATATCGACATTTGAAGAAAATGTTAAATGTATTGTTTAATCATCCCCCGAGTTCTTAAAACACTACTATCACTTTTGAAACACGGGCATTGGTTATACACAACTCAACTAGGTACACATGGGTCACAATCTGTTTTAACCGTTGATTGACGTTGTCAATGTATTGTTTTGATTGGTTTTTGTCATTTTATCATCCCAAACCCGTAAATTCGTCGAGTTCGCATCTATTCATCAATACATGCGACCATGCGACCCATGCGACGCATGCGACCCTAATTTGGAATTCATTAGTTTGATGTTGTAAATGTATTGTTTGATTGGTTTTTTTCATTTTATCATCTTAAACCCGTAAATTCGCCGAGTTCGCATCTATTCGTCAATACATGCGACCATGCGACCCATGTGACCCTCATTTGGAATTATTTCATTTTCAATGAATTCCCGCCGAACTTTCCACCAAAATTTGAAAAAACTTTTCGAATTCCATCTAACGGCGATTCGTATTCCAGCCGTTTCCTTTTTTCTAATAACGACACTCTCTCTAACTCTCATCATCATCATCATCCTCATATTGCCGAAAATACAAACGACTGGTGACGACGATTCGATGTCAGGGTCATCTTCTTCTGAAGAAAGGATTTTCACGGTACCAGTCACGCGTTCAAATCTGGCCGTAGATGCAGTGGTAAGTGAACTCAAACCGATTTATTCGATTCATCAAATCTGGTCGTATATGCATTAGTTTGACGTTGTTGTAAATTTATTCGGTTATCGCAGACACTTCCGATAGAGTTTGCGAGGTCGAATGGTCTTTGCGGTAGACAAAGTAAGGTTGATCTGATAACCAATTACACAGACATTTG
>CM071865.1:2832129-2896819 GCA_036759665.1 Gynandropsis gynandra | reverse complement strand
TGCAACCTGGCGGGAAAGATTTGGCGGGAAAAGGTTTCCAACGGAAGGCCGTTAGATATGCCAACGGATTTCCGTTGCAAACTGATGGGAAACAATTTGGCGGGAAACACTGCGCAACGGATGACCGTTAGCATTGCCAACGGATGCCCGTTGGAAATTTTGAAAAAAGAATAGAAAAATAAAAATATTTTTAAAACTAAATAAAAAGTTTTTAACTAAAATATTAAATTATCCACAAAAAACTAAAACTAATACTACGTTACGCTTTCCTATTATATATCGTTTAAATCGGCGGGCTCGACATCGTCTCCGTGATCGCCATCACGTCTAGAGGGCGTTGCATCTAAATCGGGAACCGGTTCTTACTGTGACATTGATCCCCTCCCTTGGCCCGACATCAACTCGATGACGCTTTCAAGGTGCTGCACTTTGGCTGCAAATTCTCGAAGTTGTGATTCGAGATCTTCGATCCGCCGTTGTTGCGAAAAAATCTCTTGCACCGATGGAGGTACCGACGTGACGTCCTCGAGTATGTCCTTTTGAAGCGCTCCGAGATCGTACAGACGTCCTTTATACGGTCTCATTGACTACAAGACAAATAAAAGTAACGTTAAATTTTAACAAATTCTTTGATTAATAATTTAGAAACAAAATAATAACTTTTTACCTCTAAATAAATTTGGTCCTTTTGTAAAGGACTGAGGTCGTCGGGGCTTGAACCGCAAGTCTGAGATTGCCGCAGAACCAGCCAAAATTCCCCCCATTCCTATAAATCGTCTACGCCTCATTTTTCTAAGTTTTTGTAATGTTTTTGAATTCTGGATTTGTTTGGTGTTGAAATAAGAACAAATCCGTCGTAACATATATATATCGGAGTTTCCAACGGCTTTCATCTTAAGTTTTTGTATCATACTTTTAATTTAAAATGATTAATTATATATGTTATAAACTAATTTATTATAATTTATTTTGCAGCGCCCATACAGATGGCAGAATAAGGATACGTCGCGCATCTACACGGCTTGGATGCGCGACATGCTAGCCCGTATGCGCTTGATGATGAACAACGCCAAGCGCAACTACTATACCAAGAATCACAAACCGACATGGGCAACAAAAGAGGTCTTCAATTAACTCGTCAAACATTGCGAGTCTGAGGACTTCAAGGCCAAGAGCGAGAAGACTAAAAAATGTCGGTACTGCGAGAAGGTTCCTAGAGATGGTCCGCATCGCCATACTTCTGGATCAAAATCATTCCCGAAGAGAAAGTAAGAATCAGTAAATTCCTTATATTTGTTATTTAAATTTTTTGTTTTTACAATATTTATATAATTATATGTATGCTATATAACAGATGCAACGAATAGAAAAAGAACCGACTCTTTTTGAGTTGGTAGTGAAAACCCACGCCAAGAAGAAACTGGTCATCGGGGAAGAGAGCGACGAACCTGAACTCGTCGACCCTCGAGCGAAAAGGACCGTGAAAGCTGTGATGGATAAGATCACACAGCAATCACAAGTTTGTGGTTCAACTCCCGACAAACTCACTCCTTTACAAAAGGACAACATTTATTCGGAGGTAAATCTTTATTATTTATATTTCGATTAATAAATAAATTATTTTCTAACAATTCTAATTCCAACTTTGTTTATTTTGTAGTCGGCTAGACCATACAAGGGTGTCTATACGGTCTCGGTGCACTGCAAAAGGATATCATCGAGAACGCCACGACAGTACCTCCCGTGGTCCAAGAGAACTACACGCAACAACGACGTATCGAGGATCTCGAAGCACAACTTTGAGAAACTCGAGCACAAATGCGATACATGGAGAGCGTCATAGAATTGCTATCCGATCGGGCGGGAGAAACAACGTCACATCAAGAACAGTTTATCGATTCGGATGCAACGCCTTCATGAGGTGCTGGTGACCACGGGGATGACATCAAGCCACAAATTTAGATGAAATGTAATAGAATTAGGCTTTAAATTTTTGTAAGAACTTTTATAATATTAATTTAGATTATTTGAAATTTTTGTTTTTAATTTTGAAAATTTTTTAGTTTTTATTTTATTTTATTATTTTTTAAAACATATCAATGGATGTCGTTACAATTTGCAACCGACATCCATTGGGATCCATATTTCTCGCCAAATGGTAACGGATGCCCTTTGCCATTATCCGTGAATTTGTATCGGATGTCCGTCGCCATTTCCCGCCATTTTGTAACGGATGCCCGTTGTAAAATTTCAGTTCCCGCACATTTTTCGTTCCAACGAAAGGACAACGGATATCCGTTCCAATGTGATAACGAGCATCCGTTATAGTTTGGTAAGAGACATTCGTTGCAGATTTGCAACGGGCATCCGTTGCAGGTTTTATAACGGGCATCCGTTACAATCTGCCAACGTAGTGATCAATTGCCCGTCTGTTGCAAATTTGTAAAGGATGATATTCGTTGTAATTTCGTTGGGAATCGCACCGATCCGTTGTCGTCAGTTGAGAATCGGTCATTGCAACAAATGTTTGGCGATTTCCAACAGATATGTCCTTTGGAAATCGCCTCTTTTTGTAGTGATTAGACCAGAAACTCATACAATATCCGAGCATATGTGGACAATATTGTTATAACGATTTTGTTAGTTTTTTTCTATATAATGGAAGAACTATATCAATTGAAGAGTGCTATTTTATTTAATAAATGAATTATTTTTTATTGTATTTATTTATTAATAATCTATTGTTTTGTATTATGGTAGATTCTATTTGAAATTTTGACATCTACATCAATTATTCTTTTACCATATCCGAACAAATATTATTTATAAATTAATTTAAATTTTAAAAATAGATTACGATAAATATATATATTAAAAATATAGTCTAAGTCTCGAAAAGCATTTGATTGGAAGATGACATTTCAATTGGCAAATCTAGATTAATTCGTTGGTTGGGTAAGGATTGAAACGATCAAGTTTTTTTCAATCTTAACACGTGCGTACACACATACAAAAGAGTTATTTCTTTCGTTGTTCATCGTTTTCCTCATGTACTCTATATATACATATTCTGAGTATATGTGATGAGTGTTATTGATGTTGGCTTTTATGTGTACCTTGAACACATTGTGCCTTGTTGAAAGTAAATTTTAAACTGGATTAAAATTGATCAGGATGGGATTTTGTTATGGAGTTCTGGTTTTTTATGAAAGGATTTGTGTTTTGCAAAGGAAAAAGACTTCTTCATTTAATTGTCTTCTTCATACATATATAATACAAAAATATGTGTGTCTTAGCCTATGATTAGACAACACACAATACTAGGTTCTGCAATTGCTTAAGTTTGTTAAACATCCTTGTTCGACCTGAAATTGGATGTCTAATATGTCTAAAATACAGCATTCTAGCAGTTACATAAATACCAAAAAATCTGTTCTTGTTTCTGGCCCATGTCGTATGGCCCATGTGTTTCCTTCGGTTCATTTGCTTTCCATGGCCTATCCATTTTATTTTCTGCTTAGCCCAGGTCCATTTCCCTTCTCATTTTCTGATCTCCTCTTGATTCTTCTTCGCAGGTTCTTTCCATTTCTGCAGTCTTCACGTTTCAGCTCCTCTCCGGCAGATCCTCCTTCGCCTCCGTCAGCCTTGCCGTCACGCCAGAGAGCGGCAGTCCCATCAATCTCCCTCTTGCCGTTCTTTGGAGTGACGCCGAGCATCTCCCGCAGCAACTCGAACCGGCCCTTGCTCAAGGGCTTGGTGAAGATGTCGACCAACTGCCGATCTCCGGGTATGTATCTCAGCTCTATCTCTCCTTCATTTACTACTTCACGAACCACATGAAATTTTATCCGAATGTGTTTAGTTTTCTTGTGATTCACCGGATTTTCCCTATTGCAATCGCCGACGTATTGTCACAATAGATAGGAATTTCGTTCTGTATGTCGAAACCTAACTCCTCCAGTAGCCTTCTGAGCCAAATTGAGTGATTTGTAGCCGCACATAGGACAATATATTTGGCTTCGGCCGTTGATTGTGCGATCACAGTTTGTTTGTGTGTTCCCCAGCTGAAAACGACAATGTCGATTGTAAAACAATAGCCCGACAAGCTCTTAGAATCCTTAACGCATCTTGCTAAATCCGCATCTGAATAACCAATCAAATCTGGCTCTTGAACTTTCTTGAACATTAGACCAAAATCAGTAGTTCCACACATGTATTTTAGCACTCTGCTTGCTTCTAGCATACTTACTTCGGTTGGTTTCGCATTGTCTCGTGATAGATAGGAGGCAGCGAAAGAGATATCGGGTCTAGTAGCTCCCAGATACAGCAAGCCTCCCACGATGCTCCTGTAGGTATGTTGCTCTTCCACTGCTTCTTCTTTACTCTGAGTTTTGTTTGTTGTCAATGGGGTACTAGCTGAGCTTTGAACTGATATACCAAACTTTTTCAATAAGTCCTTAGCGTACTTGGTTTGGCATAAAAATATACCCTCTTCAACATAATTAATTTCAAAACCCAGAAAGTATCTTAATTTTCCCAAGTCACTCATCTCAAAAACTGAGTTGAGTCTTTCTTTAAACTGAGCAATCAGTTTATCATCACTCCCAATGATGATTATATCGTCCACGTAAAGACAAACAATTAAAACACTTCCTTCTGCCTTCTTAACATACATCGCAGCATCACAATAGCTTCTTAAACACCCTTCTGTGATAAAAAAAAAACTTGTCAATCTTGTTGTACCAAGCTCTAGGTGCTTGTTTCAAGCCATATAGAGCCTTTCTTAGTTTTAACACCTTCCAGCCCCCTCATTTACATACCCAGGTGGTTGTTCCACAAAAACCTGTTCTGTGATTTCCCCATTTAGAAACGCCGATTTTACATCCATCTGATGTAAATTCCAGCTCATTTGTGCTGCCACCGCAATCAAGGTTCTGATGGTACCATGTCTAGATACAGGGACAAAGGTCTCACCATAGTATAAACCTCGAGCCACAAGTCTAGCCTTAAGTTTCTGCACTGCCTCTTTCTCATCTTTCTTTACCATGTAGATCCACTTAACTCCAATAACCTTTTGTTTTTTCGGTCTGTCAACAAGTGTCCAGGTCTGATTTTTATTTATCATCTCCATTTCTGCGTCCATACCATCCTTCCAGCCTTGATCCAACACTGCTTCCTCAAAATAGGTAGGTTCTTCCACTGTTAAGTAATAGCCTTCAAATATTTCTTCCTCATGTGCCTGATTAGATTCTTCTGATTCCTCATATATTTAAGCTATTGGTCTCATTCTGTGCACAAGTCTAGATGAGCTTGCTCTGTTGCTCCCTCTAGAATCAGTAGTTCTGGTCTGTGTACCACTTAGATTAAATGGTACAGGAGTTAACTGGTTTTCCCTGTTTCCAGTACTCCCTCTTGAACTGATCTGTGTTGGTGTATTTTCGCCCTCATTTTCTGTCCATGTGACTTGTTGTTGATGTATTTGAGTTTCCGTTGAGTGAGGATTAATTAACAGAATTTGGTCTCTCACTTCAGCCCTTGTTTTCCAGTTCCAGCTTTTATCTTCTTCGAATTTTACATCTCGTGCAACCTCAACTGTCCCAATGTTCACCTTGAACACTCTATAACCTTTGCTTACGCTGTTATACCCAACAAACACTGTTGTTTCGGATTTATCATCCAATTTCCTTCTTTTGTGAGATGGAACCAATACGTGACACAAACAACCAAATACTCTCAGGTGGTTAATTGATGGTTTGTGTCCACTCCAAGCTTCCAGTGGAGTTTTTCCCTTTAGTGCTTTTGTCGGCAACCTATTTTGAATATAGACTGCTGTAAAAATAGCTTCTGCCTAGAATCTGTTTGGCAGCCCTTTAGCCTTCATCATACTTCTACCTATCTCCAATAAAGTTCTGTTTCTTCTTTCGGCTACCCCGTTTTGCTGTGGTGAATAAGCCATCGTCAATTCCCTTTGTATTTCTCTCAGTTCTAGCAGTAAAGAGAATTCCCTGGAGTTGAATTATCCTCCCCTGTCAGATCTTAACTTTTTAATCCTCCTTCCATTTTGATTTTCCACTAAAATCAGAAACTTTCTGAATACACTTAGTGCATCAGATTTTAATCTTAGGAAGTACACCCAAATCATACGAGTGTGGTCATCTGTAAATGTCAACAGATACACACTTCTGTCTAATATCGGTGTTTGCATCGGTCCACACAAATAGGTGTGAATTAACTCCAAATTTTCCTTAGCTTTATATTCTAAAATTTTAGGAAATTCTTCCCGTTTCTGTTTTCCCTTGATACAGGCTTCACATATCTCTTTTTCAACTGTAAACTTTGGTTAACCTTTAACCAACTCATGTGTTTGCTTCTGTTTCAGATTATGCAACCCTGTATGCCCTAATCTCTTGTGCCACAAGTCTGACAAATTGTCTTTTTCAGTGGCTGTGTGTGCTTGTTCCACTGTTTTAGACCATCTCAATGGAAACGCTTCTTAACCATAGGCACTTCAACCACTAGGCTTCCTTCTCTATCTCTGATTAAACATTTTGATTCTGTGAAAATCACCTCATAACCATTCCTCAGCATTTGAGGAACACTGAGCAAATTTTTGTCTAAACCCGGAACAAGAAACACATCTTTAATGATTTTCTTCCCTTTATCAGTGTTGACCTCAATAATTCCTTTGCTTGTCGTGGTCAAAACTGCCCCATTTCCCACTCTTATTGAGGCTTTAAAATTTCTGTCCAGCGGCTTAAAATAATCTTCTTCCTTTGTCATGTGATTAGTAGCTCCACTATCGATTAACCACACATCTTCGTCTACCTTTTGCATCACATGAGCTGCTGTGAGCAAATAATCTGCCTCTTCATCCTCTTTGCTTGCTTGAGCCTGATTTGATGAGTGTTTATTCATCCTGCATTCTCTGGAAAAGTGTCCAGTTTTTCCACATGTGTAACATTCCTTCCTTGTCTTAAACTGTTTTGAATGTTCTGGTTTTTCTTGCTGTTTGTTTCTGAAATAGCATTGGCTTTCCATGTGGTTGTCTTTTTTACAAATTCCACACCACTTTCTCCCTTTAGGTTTGAACTCAGATTTCCCGAAAAACTTTCTACTAGTTTCAGGTTTCTGCCCAAGTTTAAGTCCTTTAAACTTGGCTTGAAAAGCTCCCTCTTGGCTTCCATGTCTATCTTCCAGCCGCAATTCTTGTATCTGCAGTGCAATAACCAGCTCTCCCACAGTTAGAGTAGCTAGGTCTTTTGTTTGCTCTATTACTCCCACATAGGGATCAAACCTCTCCTGAAGTGAGCACAAAATCTTTGAAACCTATGCATTCTCTTTTATCTCATCACCATAAGCTCTCATCTCATTTCCTAATTCTATCACTTTATTTGCAAAGTCTTTAATAGACTCTGTTTCAGCCTGTTTCAACGTGTAATAAGTTGCTCTCAATCTTTGGAGCTTAATCATGGCAGTTTTTGGATCTCCCTGAAATCTTTCTTTAAGCAGTTCCCATGTTGTTTTAGAAGTGTCACATGTTGACAAATGGGTACTAAATATCTCTTCCGAGACAGCAGTATACAGCAACTACAATTCTATCTGGTCTCGTGCTTCCAATTCCTCCCACTCGACCATTATTTTCTTCTTCTGTTCTTCTGTCTGTTCTGCGCCTATCCCAGGCATTTGTGGCAGCCCTTCTGTCACAACCTTCCACAGTTGTTTCGATCTTAACATATCCTTCATCTTAATAACCCACAGGTTATAGTTCTTTCCCTCAAAAACTAGTAAGGGAGTTGTATTCTGCATATCTGTATTTTTGGACAGAATTTAAATATCTGGATTCTTGGAGTTGTTTTGATCATTACCTTGTATATTTAGGTCTGCCCTGTCTTCTCTTTGGTCGAGTCACTTCTCTGGTATTTCTTGTGCCTTTGTGCTTCAATTTGTGCTTGTTGTGCAGCCTCTTTTCCCCTCAATCTTGAGGCTCTGATACCATTTGTTAGTAATGTTGGGTTTTATGTGTGCCTTGAACACATTGTACCTTGCTAAAAGTAAACTTTAAACTGGATTAAAACTGATCAGGATGGGATTTTGTTATGGAGTTCTGGTTTTTTATGAAAGGATTTGTGTTTTGCAAAGGAAAAAGACTTCTTCATTTGATTGTCTTCTTCATACATATATAATACAAAAATATGTATGTCTTAACCTATGATTAGACAACACACAATACTAGGTTCTGTAATTGCTTAAGTTTGCTAAACATCCTTATTTGACCTGAAATTGAATGTCTAATATGCCTAAAACACAGCATTCTAGCCATTACATAAATACCAAACAATCTGTTCTTGTTTCTGGCCCATGTCGTGTGGCCCATGTGTTTCCTTCGGTCCATTTGCTTTCCATGGCCTGATCCATTTTATTTTCTGCTTGGCCCAGGTCCATTTCCCTTCTCATTTTCTGATCTCCTCTTGATTCTTCTTCGCAGGTTCTTTCCATTTCTGTAGTCTTCACGTTTCAGCTCTTCTCCGACAGATCCTCCTTCGCCTCGTCAGCCTCGCCGTCACGCCAGAGAGCGGCAGTCCCATCAAGGAATGTGTGTGATTGTGAGACTTTCTTTCGTTTTAATGGAAAAACCGTTGAAATCTCTTTGACCGTGAGTAGGAAATTGATTTCTCAGTGTTTCGAACACGTATCTTGCTTTGTTTCTTAATCTCTCTTTCATTTATCTTCGTTTCTTAAGCTTCGTTCGTCGATTCATTATTGTTAATGCCATTGTGAATTCCTTGGGAATTTATCGTTTTCGTTAATTCGTGATCAATCGCCCAACAATTGGTATCAGAGCACTAGTTGCGATCAAAGAGGATCGTCGTCGGAAGGTTTTCTCGATGCAGTTCGAAAAACCAAAGCTCAATCGTATTCCAATGGAAACTAGGTACAGTTCTCGCTGGAAACAGGTATCTTGATGCATCTCAAGAATCCTGAACTCAGATAAGAGTTAATTCACAGTGACGACAGAGGTGTGAGATCTAAAGTATGAAAAGCTGGATGGAAAAGGGACTTTCACCCAATGGAAGGAGAAGGTGTGGACCAGTTTGATAAACATGAGTTTATACAAAATTCTTAAAGATAATCCAGAAGACTCAAGAAACTCAATACTTGAGTCTGGTTCAACTCAAAAGATTATAAGAGTAGTACATAGTGTCTTTGGTTGAACAAATAGAAAGAAATAGGAAAATAAGAAACATGATAATCCTGAACCTCTCATATCAAATTCTAATAAAGGTGATACATGAAAAAAGAGCTAATGACATCTCGAGATTTCTTGACAAAATACATCTTAAACAATCTTTCCAAACATAATATCTCAAAATCAATCACCCTAATAATATATTTATAGATTATTTTATATAAAAATGAATTTGCACAAACATAACATCGTATCAAAACTATACAAATTGTGTAACTTAATTTTTTGTAATAATCTTCATCAATAATTATGTTTTCTTTTGTACCGTCTATCGCTATTTAAAGAGAAGATGTATTTTTTTTTTTGTAATGTATTGTAAAATGAAGTAAAATTATATGTACACGTATCATATTTATAGAAAAAATTAATAATTAGTTTTATATGATATACAATTTATATATTTGTGCATAGTAACAAAATTTCATTTCAGCAATTTGTTTTCCATATACGTCACTAGCAAATTTATACACACAACAGCCCATTGTTTTTACCCCTTCCACAAACCCAGGGACAATACCGTAAATTCTCTTCTAAACCCTCACACGAGGGTCCCACCCTTGACGTACTCCGTGACCGCTAACGCGATGAGACCGAGCATCGCGAGACGCCCGTTCCACATCTCAGCGTTTGAGGTCATGAAACCACCGGATTTAGATTCTGCCGTAACGCCCTTAAAGAGTGGTACCAACGATGCGACGGTCAGTAACGCGGCCGTGCCGAGGAACCACGCGACTCCACCGTCAGAAATCTGAGCGAAAACGTTTTCTCCCTTGGAAAGTTCAACCGCTAACGCAGCCACGAAACCCACCATCGCTAAACGCCCATTTATTCTCTCTGGCGCTGGACCGCTGAACGCAAACACGTCTGAGAATCTTGTACTCACCTATACATATATATTACAAGTTACGTAAATTAAAAAAGTTAGCTCCGGGTTTTACCATTTGGTTAAACCTTTAACTCAACGTTGAAGAGTGTTATATTGGATTACCTTGCACGGAATATTACAGTGTAAATAATGGATTTTTTTAAATAAAATCAGATAATTTAAGTTTTTTATCTATTTTTAAAATAAATAAACCAAATCCATTTAGCAATCCTAAATTTTTTCATTAGGTTAAAACTTTACAATTATGTTATATTGTATTATATCAACTACACAAATTATAAATTTTTATACATACTATTGAATGATATAAAATTATGTATCTAACCCAAATGCATTGAAGAGGGCAAAAGGGTCAAACCTTAGGCTTCAAAGGAGGAGAAGGTTGAGACTTAATCTGCGGCTGAGCCGCCGTGGACGACGACGGCGCAGACTCCTCCTTCATGGGCTCACCCTGATATAGTCAGACAAACGAATGGTCAGGATCAAAGGAAAAAAATGAACTAGAAGTGTTAGATCATGGAGGTGTGTGTGTATATTAGTTTACCTCAGCCATGCACCTCACCACCATCGAACCATTCCTCTTCAAACCGAGCGCGGATCTGGCTACGAACAATCGGTTCGCCCTGATCGAACCGCCGGCCGGACCGGCGAAGACTGACTGCATGCAAAACGACGCCGTTGCCATAATAACCTCGAGTTCACGAAGATAGAGCTCTGCCCTAGAGAGTTAGCAAGAACAATTTAATAAGAAACTTGACTCTGTTTGTGAGAGTTGATTGAAATTCTTTATGGATGAGTTTATGTATTTATAGGAGAGGAGGTGCAAAAAATGATCGGTGGAGTAATAAACTTTTATTTTTTGTTATTTTTTTGAATGAATATATTTTAGGTATAAAAATCTTGTGGCTGGGAAGGCCATTCCATATTCATAAGTATACGATCAGATTTTAAAAGATAATATTTGGAATTTCAGTAAAACAAAGTTAATCAAAATTATAAAATCACTATAATAAAGTGTTGATAATCACAAGTAATACCGAAATCTATTTGTTGCGGTTAGGGTTAAAATTATGAAAGAAAATACTCCAATTCCAAATTGATGTTTAAGTGTGCTCTCAAAATAATATTTTTTTCCTCTTTCAAACATATTATATATAATTATTTCGTATAAACGTTAAAGTTAATGAATTACATTTTTATAGAAATTATTCACCACTAATCCATAATTAATAGTTGGATATACCACAAATAATATAAGTAAACCAACAGAAAAACAAACGATAACACATTATAAATAAAATTACATTAATATTAAATAAAAACTAAATAAAGTGATAAAAAATTCTTGAAAAAGTAGGTTAGGGATGGGTGAATGGGAGTGTGGATATTTTAGTAACCACGTCGAGCTCGAAAGATGGAGTGACCACGTGGATCTTCTTGTCCACGCATGCTTAAAGTGCAATGACGTGGCTTCTTGTTCATCACCAAAATTATTTTGCCAAGTGGGATCTCATAATCTAAATAAAAATAAAAATTGAAGTTCAAATTGTTACAAGTCTTTAAAGACATAGGTTTTCTCGTACTTTCCCGTTGAATATGGAATTTTCTTATATTAGTAATACATACATACATATAATGTATAGTTGAGTCTTATAGTCTTCCGTCCGTGAAGGAAGTTCATGTTTTGGATTTTATGGTACGTGGGTAATTTTGAGTCCATTGGTTTTGTTCTTCTTAAATTTTTTGACGATAATAAATTTTATAATTATTTTTACAGTATAATTAGGACAATAAAATTTATATGTGCTCGATTTTTGTGCATTTTCAATGAAATATATATTAATAATTTTTAATCTAATTTTTTTGTGACAACCACAAAAATATTGAGATACCTTAAACTAAATTTTGTGGATATCAATAGTTCAAAGGTGTCTTGATAGTTGTTTTATTAGATATTCTATTCATAATATTTGCTTTTATCTTTAATGTCTGAATTCTTGAGAAACGGAAGAAAGAAAAAGAAGAGAGATTAAATGTTAAGATCTTTTAGAAACTTTTTTTTATTGATTTTCAGTCAAGAATATCCAAATATATATACAATGAGAATTAATTAATTTTTGTACGAAATCTTGAATTAGTTATCAATTAGCCATATTTGACCGTTAGAACGTTATATGAACATTGTAGTTGACCGCTTCAACCATGATTTAGGTACACTTTGTGTCTCGGTTCCAGTTCTTGATTCAGCCGTGATTTAAGTACACTTGCATTTTGGTCTTGGTTTGTAAGTGGTTTTAGGTACATTTGCGTCTGAGGTAAATAAACCTCTGGTTGCACCAGAGGATCCTTATGTTCAATATTCCCCTGCAAACCGATGACAGGTGGAAAACCAACATTCAGTTTGGATCTCAACCGAATAAACTGATCTTTAGGCAATGATTTTGTAAAAATATCTGCAATTTGCAGCTCACTAGACGTGTGCTTCACAACAACAGAACCTAAGGCAACTTTTTCTCTTATAAAATGATAGTCTAATTCAATATGCTTGGATCTACCATGAAACAACAGGTTAGCCGTAAGATAAATTGCAGATAGATTATCACAATGCAATATAGCCGGATTATATTGTGGGATACCAAGATATCTTAAAAGGAACGATAACCAAGTTAACTCAGCAGTAGTAGAAGCCAATGCTCTATACTCTGCTTCAGTAGATGATCTAGAGATTGTAGTTTGTCTCTTAGCTGACCAAGAAAGAATGTTAGCACCTAAAAAGGTACAATAACCAGTAGTTGATCTCCGAGTTATTCTACACCCAGCCCATTCCCTGTCACTAAATGCCATTAGATCAAGTGCTATTAGAATAAAGATGTAAACCAAGACTTATTCTTCCTTTAATGTATCTTAAAACCCGTTTGAGTAATACAAAATCTGAAATGGTTGGATCATGCATCTTTTGACATATAAAGTTTACTGCAAAATTATGTCAGGTCTTGTATTGGTTAAATATTGTAAACCACCAGCTAAAATCCTAAAGTAAGTTGGGTCGGAAAACTTATTTGATATAATGCCATTTTGATCAAGTTTCAAAGGTAAAGGGGTAGCCACTGGTTTGCAGTCTAACATACCAGCATTAATGAGTAAATTTGTAGCATACTTTTGCTGATGAAGAAAATAATCCAAAGAACCAAGATCTTTCATAGCAAATTTAGTTTTTAACATGTCAATAAGTTTGGTTAATAATGATGATGATCTACGAGTAATGATCATGTCATCTACATAGAGTAAAAGATAGATTTTATCAGTACCATTATTAAAAATAAAGAGAGAAGGATTTGACATACTGCAGAAGAAACCAAATTCTAATAGGAATGAACTAAACTTATCAAACCATGCTCGAGAAGATTGCTTAAGACCGTATAGAGATTTATGAAGTTTAAAAACATAAGAAGGATTAATTGGATCTTCAAAACCAGATGGTTGTTTCATGTAAACAACTTCTTGTAGGTCACCATGTAAGAATGCATTTTTAACATCAAGTTGAGTAACAAACCAACGATTGATAATAGCAATAGCAAGAACTGTTCTTATTGTTGCAGTTTTAACCACAAAACTAAAAGTTTCAATGCAATCAATACCTTCTTCTTGAGGAAAATCTTTAGCTATTAATTTGGCTTTTAGAGTGTTTAATGTACCATTTGAATTAAGGTTTTTGTTCTGAAAACCCATTTATAGCCAAGTATATTCATTCCATCAATAGGAGGTACAAGAGTCCAAGTGTTATTAACCTTTAAGGCCTCCATTTCAGAATGCATTGTTTGTCGCCATCCATCATGTTTTAGAGTAGAAACAATGGATTTGGTTCTTGAAGTGAACTTGTTGTAGTAAAAAGGATATAACGAGGATTAGGCTTGATGATACCTGATTTTAGTCCAATAATCATTGGATGAATATTAATAGAAGATGAAGTATTGGATGTTGAATCAATGTTAACAGGCTCAGAATATTCTGATATAGCAGTGGATCTATTCTCAGGTTGACTAATGGATTGTGGGAGGGTTGATAAATTTGGTGTTTCTGAAGTAGCTATAAAAAATATTTAAAGGTTCAATTGGTATTTGATACCTGGAAGACAAAAGAGAAGATGAACTAGATGATGAATAAGATTAAAAACCTTCCTGCCATGCCTATAATAAAGGAGTATTAGCTTGAGGTAGTAGTTCAGAATAACTATCCTGAAAAGGAAAAGATAATCCATCAAATAAAGCATGTCTTGTGATATAGACTTTTCCTGTTGGAGAATATAAGCATTTGCAACCTTTATGTTTTTCATTATAACCAAGAAAAACACATTTCAAAGACCTCGGATCAAACTTATACTGAGTAAAAGGTCTGAGGCAAGGATAACAACTACGACCAAATACTCTGAGATCATAATAGTCAATTTTACTTTTAAACAACATATTATAAGGGGTATCTTTATGTAAAGGTGTAGAGGGAAGAAGGTTACTGATGTAATTAGTAGTGGCAAAAGCTTCGACCCAGTATTGCAAAGGTGCATTTGATTGAAACAACATAGATAGCGCTAACTCTGTGATATGTTTGTGCTTCTTTTCTACAATTCCATTTTGCTCAGGAGTTACTGGACAATATATCAAATGTTGTATACCATGGTTAGATAGATGTTTTTGAAAAATTGTGTTACAGAACTCACCACCACCATCAAATTGAAAACTTCTAATTTTGCAGGAAAACTGGTTTTCAACCATATTTTGAAAAGAAATAAAGGTAGTTTCAAATTTTGATTTGTGTTTTAAAGGGCAAAACCAACAAAATCTAGAGAAATTATCAACAAGAATAGCATAGTACTTAAAACCTTGTATTGAACAAATAGGAGTTGGGACCCATACATCACAATGCAGGCGTTGTAAGGGTTCTGAAGTATGAAAATCAGATGCATAAAAAGGTAAACGACTACTTTTAGCTATCTTACAAAACTCACAAACAGAAGAAATTGAATCATTAATAGAAATGGCTTTAATGTTTTTAAGATGATTCAGAATTTGTTGATTTGCATGGCCTAAATGTTGATGCCAACATTGTTTACTGGAAAAGAAGGCTTTAAAATCTGAATTTTCAAGTACATAAATTCCTTCTCTTTTGCTTCCCTTGATTAGAATTTTGTGAGTTAAAGAATCCTTCACATAAACACCATCGGCGTAAAAAACAAAATAACAAGGATAATCTTGTGTAAGTTTTGAGACTGGAAGTAAAGATTTAGTTATAGAAGGAACAACTAAAATGTCATTAATAGGCAGCATACCTTCGGAAGTTGGTATAGAGGTTGATCCAGTATATGATATAGGAAGGAAAGATCCATCTCCTATCATGATATTTTCAGTCCCATTGTAAGGTGTTGACTGTTGTAAACTTTGTGATGTATGAGTGATATGTGCAGAGGCTCTAGAATCCGGAAACTATTCTGATGAGATGGATTGTGGCATTTCTAATGCTGTTAAGGCCTGAGGTATATCAGTGTTTTGATAAGCATTGTTAAAACGATTCTAACAATGTAAGGCATCATGACCTGCTTTCTTACAAATCTGACAAATGAGTCTTGTAGTTGAAGTATTTTGAGTGTTAACTCCACTAGAACCATTACCAGTTTGTGATTTTATCATATTATTAGGTAAAGATGAAACCTACTGAGAGAAACCTCTACCTCTTGTTGAGAAACATCTGTTATTACCTCTGTAACTTGAACGGTTTGTACTCCTGTAATTTCCTCTCCCATATCCAGAAACTGAGTATTATAAGCAGATTGAGTTCCTACTGAATATGCTTGATGATGAGAGACATTAGTTGTAGAAGTATGATTCAAAATTCGGCTGTTGAGTTGTGACACAACATCATCATAGGTTGGAAAAGGAGGTTTATGCATTGATGTTTGTATAACAGTCGTAAAAGCCTCGTATTCTCTTCCTAAACCATGCAATAATTTGAAAATCTTCATAGGCTCAGGTATTAGTTTTCCAATGGAGTTAAGTTTGTCACAGATGGGTTTAAATTGTCCAAGATATTCTTGCATTGTTTTTCCATCTTTGGTGAGCATTTGTAAATATGCAAGAAGATCAAATTCTCTTGCCACTGATCTCTTATTGCAATGGTTTATGAGGGAATTCTAGACTTTAATTGTGGAATCCATTTCCACGATATGACTAAAAACTTCTTCTGGAAGAGTATCTATAATCCAGGATTTGATAAGCTGGTCTGTTTGTAACCAAGCATCATAAGCTAAATTTGGTGTTTGCGTTGAGACTCCATCCTTTTGCTCAGTGATGAACTTCGGTGGTTCTTGAATTGATCCATCTATAAATCCCAAAAGTTTCTGGCTACGAAGCAATGATTCAACTTGAGTCTTCCAAAATAGAAAATTTGAATCATTTAATTTTATGGTAACAAAATTTGAGATATTGATATGGACTGGAAAAGGAACTGAAGCATCCATGACTTGAGAAAGGTTTTAATTTTTCCTGATCATGGGCTCTGATACCATGTGAATTCTTGAGAATTTGAAGAAAGAAAGAAAGACAGTTTGAATGTTAAGTTCTTCCAGAAACTTTTTCCTTATTGATTTTCGGTGAAGAATACCCAATAATATATACAATGAGAATTAACTAATTCTTGTACGAAATCTTGAATTAGTATTCAAGAGAACCTCAAGATTACAACTGAAAATAATTAGCCATATTTGACCGTTAAGACTTTACATGACCGTGACCGCTTCAGCCACGATTTAGGTACACTTTGTGTCTCGATTCCAGTTCTTGATTCAGTCGTGATTTAAGTACACTTGCATCTTGTTCTAGGTTTGCAAGTGGTTTTAGGTACACTTGCGTCTAAGGTAAACAAACCTCTAGTTGCACCAGATGATCCTTATGTTCAATACAATGCATACATCCATAATAAAACATGTATTGAATTATCGTTCATCATATTTCTCACAATTTTCATCAATGTATAGTTGTGTCTTTTCGCAACATCATTTTGATGAGTTGATCCAGATATCATATATTGAGCACAATTGTCTTTCGATTCAAAGAGTTTCTTAAAATGAACCTTTATTTTGTCTAACTTTCGATACTTTTCCATAATATTCATCACTTCCATCGGAACATATTATCTTAAAATTTCTATTTCAATTGTCTTTCAATCTCCAAAGTGAATGTCTCAAAGACACCAACTCATTGAGTTTTTCATGCAGCAAATAAATGTAATAGTTTGTAGAGTAGTCATCAATGAATATGATGAAATACTTTTCACCGATCTTAGACGATACATCGAAAAACTCACTAATATATGTATGTATTAAATCAAGTAACACATGTACTACTTATAGCAGCATGTTTTGATACTTGTTTGGTTTGCTTTCCTTTAACGGAATCCACACAAGTATGAATCCAATCGGTAAAATCCATTTGAGATGAAAATATCAGTTTTGATTAGTCAAATACGACCTAGTCTTTTATACCAAAATTCAAGAGAAGGCTCATTAAATGCATTCTTTTTTCATACAAACATCACGTTCAACACAAATAATTAACAAAAATAGAATTTAGATTGAAACAATACAAAATATCCAATAAATCAATACCATAAAGGTTTTTTTACCACGTTACAATGAAAACCAACCATTTCCAATATTAAAATAAAAATCCTTGATAGAACAATGATGAACATATAGACAGTTCTCCAAATCAAGAGAATAATATGTATCTAATATAGTTCTATATGTTTCGATATCTTCAATTATAGCTTTTACACAGTTTTCCATAAATAGAACGCTTTCATTTCTTGCAATCGTTGGAGATTTAGAAAACCCTACATAACATTAGATACATGAATGATTACACTAGCATCAAACACCAAATTTTAAAAGGTACTTCAATCAGATATGATTCAAAGCATACAAAAAAATACCTTGTTTTATAAACCATGCATTTAGTTTTAGGCAATTAACCTTCATGTGTCAATGTTTATTGAAAAGGAACATTTTAAAATCTTTCAACATCTATTTTCCATGTACTAGAGTGCATCATATATGGTTTTTTTCTTGTTCTTTCATTTCTTACTTGGAGCTTTGCCGTCACTTGAAACAACATTCGAATGATCATGATAAGTGAAATGGGCTTGGAAAAATTTAAGGTCTTCCCTTTACCTTGCCCCCTTTGCATGAACATTGCCTTAGTATCTGAAAGAGATCATTTTCATTAGGTTGTTGTAGGTTGTTTGAAATTCCTTAAATAATCACCATTGCATAATTTTAGCATGAATTCAACTAACACATGCTCATTAAGATCTATATCCAAACATTTGAGGTATTCACAAGATGAATGATATCAACAGATTTTAATGGATAATACTGTTGAAATTTTCAACGGGCATCCATTGAAAATTTCAACTGATGTCGATTGGAAATTCCAACGAATGTCCGTTGAAACTTTCCACCGAAAAATTAGAAATTACCAAAAGATGTCTGTTGGTACTTTTGAACAAAAATTTTAAATATATCAACAGATACCCATTGATGTTATGATTGTATCTTCAATGAGCATCCAAGGATTTTATGGCGAATTTTTAAACAAATATTAATAAATATTAAACTTCAAATATTAATTCAAAATACATAAAAAAATTTTAATTTAATATTTAAAACAAATAATACAAATAAAAAATACTATATCCTACAAATAATCTAAAATATTATCGTCTTTTTATCCGTCGTCTATCCCAACATCGCGAATAGGAGTGGTGGCAGAGGAGATGGTGGCGGAGCTCCATCGTAACTCGCCAATTATCCTCTATGACAGATGAATCATTAAATCATCATAGTGTATGGTGTTTAAATTGTTTGAGAAGATTTTGATAGGATTTGAGAGGTTTTGTTGAATGTATTGAAAATAAATTATTAAACATCTTAAATACCCGAATTTTCAACGGACATCCATTGCAAATCATATCACAACCTCTCATTTTTTTCAAGGGGCATCCATTGAAAACATGAAGATAGTTAGGTACAAAAATTTGGAATTTTGACTTTTTCCAAGGAGCATCTGTCGACAAGACGATTAAATGCATAATTTTTGTAATTATGATTTTTTCTAAGGGATATCTATTGGAATTTTCAAGGGATGTCCGTTGAAAGTTTCAACAAATGACCGTTGAAAATTTAGAAAAATTGCAACGGGTATCTGTTGATAAAGATTTAGGATTTTCAAAGGTTCGCCGTGGAATGTGTTGGTAAAATATTTCAACGGACGAATCCGTTGATCCATCCGTTAATAATTGACATTTTTCTAAATAGTGTCTCTCGTGTCAATATATCATTAATAGTAGCAACACCAACAGACTTAACCATAATGCCTATCATAGTACACTTTCTAATTCAACAAAAAATTCCTTCACATTTTAGTATTGAGCTGAAAAGGCTTATTAGAAAATATGCTAAGTTTAAAAAATCTCATCATAAGCCTATTTGGGATGTCCTAAATTATCTAGGTTTAGTAGATTGAAGACTGAAATCGTTGGAGTAAAAAGTAAAATTGTTTGAATCAATTTGGAAAACCAGAGCATCAGGTGGAGGTAAAACATTTTAATGTAAAAACTAGATTAGAGGCCTTAGACATTGAGGGAAGAGGATTCATAAGTAAGAGTAGGCGATGAACTAAAGAATATGAATCGTTAAATCCTATAAGGAACTTGATACGATATCTACGTTCTTTTTTAGAACTAATTTGAGATGACAAATTGCAATTACACTTATGGCAAGTGCAAACAGGAAAGTCCATTTGACTCTTCATTTCTGGCTAGAAAATGATTAATATGGTATAGCATGCATTGAGATCAAATAAACTTTATCGCAAGTTTTATAGTTCTAATAAAAAAGATCCTAGACATATTATCCTGATTAAATCGGACGTCTAGATTAGTCCAAAATATTAAACATTGTACGCATATAAACGATGATATATGCAATGTCTTTATAGTCAAAGTGGATGATCCAAGAAGAAATGATGTCATTGTAGTTGTTCCAGGTATCATGCTCAAGATCATCGGAGGAAAGTTCAAAGATCTTATCTGAGACGAATCCCAGCTTATTTCATCAATTAAGAGCCTTCGTCGTTGACTCTTCTATGTAATGTAATTCAACTCGTCGTTGATCATGTCAGAGACCAATAAGTTTTCCTTGTTGTGAAGGTAGAGAGGCTTCTAGTATTGATAAGAGGCTGTGGATGAAGATTCCATCAATTATTGGTTCGTCACCATAGAGAATATATATTTGGAAAAAAATGATTTATGATTCTAATGAAAAATACATATATAAAAAATGAAGACAAGATTGAAGCGAAGGATGACACGTTGAAGGAGAAAGGAGGAAGATAACCGAATCAAACAAAGATGTTCGAAAGAGAAAAAAAGAAAGAAAAACAAAAAAACGAAAGAGTCGATGATAAAATAGAGCTTGAACCTCTTTCATACCATATTATACGGTGAACGAAGAACATATTAAAAATTGTTACCTTTATTGATTAAGTAAAAATATACAATTAATCTTGTATACATTATAATCAACTAATCACCTAATTACCAACTAACTAATGAACTAATTAACCAAAATAATTTTTAATACTTATTCTTTTATTACATGCACTTATTTTCCATCTCACTTTTATATTAAATTTTTAGAATTTTACCTTTTTAACAACAACAACAACAACCATTTTTTACTATTAAAAATTTATTTAAATAACCATTTTATAATCAAATTTTCAAATTGAACAATAATAATAAACAATAAACCTAGAATTCTACCAAAATCTTCATTACAATGAAACCAACAAAAAAATACAACAAAATATTGGTGAATTAACCACTAATTATTCTTTTATTCTTCCCTTCTTTTCTGTCTTTTCTTGTGTTTCCCTCCCCCTCTTTGAAGGCGGTTGGTTGAATGCGGGTGAACTTATGAATTCAATAATAAAGTGGTAGGCCCGATATATAACCATTCCAAAATACAAATACACGTCGGTAGGGGTGGCCAATCCGGGTTTCGATCCGGGTTCGGGTTCCTCGGGTTTACGAAAATTGAACCCGAATTGAACCCGAATTTTTTTCGGTCTGGGTTCTACGGGTTTCGATTCGGGTTCGGGTTCGTCGGGTTCTGAAGCAGTGAACCCGAAATAACCCAAATTAAATTCGGGTATCCATGGGTTATTCGGGATATTCCGGTTATTTGGGTTATTTGGGTTTGGGTTATTCGGGTTATTTGGGTTATTTGGGTTCGGGTTATTCGGGTTATTTGGGTCATTTGGGCTCGGGTTATTCGGGTTATTTGGGTTTTTCGGGTTATGTGGGTTATTTGGGTTCGGGTTATTCAGGTTATTTGGGTTATTTGGGTTCGGATTATTCGGGTTTTTTGGGTTTTGTAAGGGTTTTTCAGGTTCTCTAAAAAAAAGTTAACGTACAAAAAGATTAAACAAAATACATATCTGAATTAGATAATATAACTCATAAAAATTAACTTCGCAAATACCAAAATAAAATGAATTCTAAAAACCTAAAATATTAGTCATATGGTTCTTAGAAATTAACCTAGAATATTAGCCCTAAAATTTAATTCGGGTTCCTCGGGTTTAACTCGAACACGGATCGGACCGACCCGAACCCGAATGGGTTCTAAAATCTAAACCCATATGGGTTTTTTGGGTAACCCGTTTTGTAAACGATCCGGGTTTTTCGGGTCGATCCGGGTCAGTCCGATCCGGGTAACCCGGATTGGCCACCCCTACACGTCGGCTGTTATGTAAAAAAATTAATACATGTTGCTTTTGTTTACTTTGACCATCTGAAATCATCATTGGTATATGATTTTTTGTTCTATTTTTCAAATAATTAACTATTGTAAATCTAATGCTAGAAATTTGAAGATTGCAAACGGATTTAGCGGACTGACCAGTCCGTCCCTAAATTTGTGGACGAATAGGGACGGAATAAGGGCATGATAAAATATCGGTCCCTAATCCGTCCCTAAATTTGCGGACAAACAAGCAGTCCCTAAGCGGTCCGCAATTGCGGATGGATTGGAAACAGACACCGAGGACGTCCCTAATTAGGGACGGAGATCGAGTGCCGTCCGCAATTTACGGACGTCCCTGGATCGCAGTCCCTAATCCGGGATGTCTACATATCCTCTTCGGGATGGCTTTAGGATGACTTATCGGCATTCATAGCTTTCTTGCACTTCTTTGTATGTCCTTGGCTCGATTTCATTATCTATTTTACTAAAGAATGCTTGATTTCAAGGTGAAAGACTCAAAATGTATATATGTTTATGAATGAGTTATAAAATGAGAATGTTTATTATGACTCGACATTACCAATCTCATGATTTATGTACATTAATCCCTTTGTCCTTGATGTCTAAATTGAACATGAGTCATGGAACGTATCATACTCATCTAGATCATTCTGTGAGCTTGTGACATCAGTCATGTTATATAGGAGGGAAAAAACCTTATCTCGACCAAACAACATACTATAAATTGCATACCCAATCACCATCTTGTTTGTCCACCCATTTACGAGTGACGTTTGATAGTGTCAAAGCATGCAATTACTTATGTTAAGATCTCTAGCGATCTCAAGTCATAAGATTACATATATCATAATCATTATGAGAATTGCTATCATATAACAATTTATGTAGCAATCTCATGGCAGATCGATCCAGTACATTGTTCTTTACCAATCTTCATGCAACATTGATATCGGGTATTGATATCGGTTATTCTCAATGATGCTCGACTATTCCTGTTAGATCCCATTATTTACGATGATAGATATTTGCATTGTATTCCGATTAACCGAGAATCGATATATACCGCCTTTGGGATTTAATAGCTGCTAGCATACGGCGGTCGAAAACATCATCGAAAATCAATCAGATCGATTTTATGTGATTTTCCACGTTTCTTACTTTCACAAATCATGCATATCATAGATCTTGAATATCATAGATATTCCACGTTTCTTACTTTCCCGATTCTTCACGCATATCATAGATTCACAAATCATGCATATCACACACAAATCATGCATATCATCTCTCCATCCCGAGCCTTCTCCATCTGTGACATGACACCGTCTGTCCATCCCAATGCTCGGGTCACGGACGGAGAAGGCTCGGGACACACGGACGGTATCGGGTCACGGATGGAGAAAGCTCGGGACGGATGGTCCGGACATTTCGGACGGTCGAGCGGTCCGCAAATTTGCAGACGGCCACGCGGTCCGCAATACGGCCACGCGGTCCGCAATTGCGGACGACCAAGCTGTCCGTCCCCAAAATTTGTGGACGCCACGGGTGGTCCGCAATTACGGACGACCATTTTCTTTCCGTCCGCAATTGAGGACGGTCGTTTTCTTTCTGTCCGTAATTGCGGACGATCGTTTTCTTTACGTCTGCAATTGCGAACGGTCGTTTTCTTTTCGTCCGTAATTGTAGATGGTTTACAGACGGTTTTGTATTTTTTTTTAAATTAGGGACGGACTAAGGTTCCTGCAAATGCGGATGGGCCGTCCGTCCCTAATTTTTAAAAAAAGAAATTCTTCGACTTTTCCCATCAATTTGCGAACGGCTTGATGATCTGCAATTACGGACGGTTTGTGGACTGAAATTTCCATCCTTATTTGTGGACAGAGTAGGGACATATATCGTTTTGCGACGCTCGTTTGGGGACGCTTCTTGTTCGTCCCTAAACACGTTTGGAGACGAATTTTGCAAACCTTAAATCTTAATATTTTTTTTTTTTGCAGTGATGAGTAAAGGAGATGGTAGATGAACTATATCGAAAGTCATTTCATGATGTTTTGGGGAAATCATGTAAAAATATAAGAGAAAACTAAATGTGACACACCATTTCAATTTTAAAAAATAACATTATAATTTCCATGACGTTTGTATACAATTTTTCCATAGTGCGTCACTTGCAAAACAATATACACAACCACCAAAGTTTTTACCCTTTTACAAATCCAGGGGCAAAACCGTAAATCCCTTTTCTAAACCCTCACACGAGGGTCCCACCCTTGACGTACTCTGTGACCGCTAACGCGATGAGACCGAGCATCGCGAGACGCCCATTCCACATCTCAGCGTCTGAGGTCATGAAACCACGGGATTTAGATTCTGCCGTAACGCCCTTAAAGAGTGGTACCAAAGACGCGACGGTCAGTAACGCGGCCGTGCCGAGGAACCACGCGACTCCACCGTCAGAAATCTGAGCAAAAACGTTTTCTCCCTTGGAAAGTTCAACCGCTAACGCAGCCACGAAACCAACCATCGCTAAACGCCCATTTATTCTCTCTGGCGCTGGGCCGCTGAATGCTAACACGTCTGAGAATTTTGTACTCACCTATACGTATATATTTTATAAGTTACATAGAAAAAAAGTTAATTCCGGTATTTATCATTTGGTTAAATATAACTCAATGTTTAAGAGTGTTATATTCCACGGAAGATTACAATGTCAATAAAGGATTTTTTTTAATGAGATTAGATAATTAAGTTTTTTTAATTTATTTTTAAGATAATTAAACCAATCCATTTAGCAATCCTAAATTTTTTCATTTTTGTCATTAGGTTAAAACTTTACAATCATGCTTTATTGTATTATATAAAAAAAATTATAAATTTTTATACATACTATTGAATAATATAAAGTTATGTATCTAACCCAAATGCATTGAGGAAGGCAAAAGGGTCAAACCTTAGGCTTCAAAGGAGGAGAAGGTTGAGACTTAATCTGCGGCTGAGCCGCCGTGGACGACGACGGTGCAGACTCCTCCTTCATGGGCTCACCCTGATATAGTCAGACAAACGAACGGTCAGGATCAGAGGAAAAAAGTGAACTAGGACGGTTAGATCATGGAGGTGTATGTATATATTAGTTTACCTCAGCCATGCACCTCACCACCATCGAACCATTCCTCTTCAAACCGAGTACGGATCTGGCGACGAACAATCGGTTCGTCCTGACCGAACCGCCGGCCGAACCGGCGAAGACTGACTGCATGCAAAACGATGTCGTTGCCATAATAACCTCGAGTTACAAGAAGATAGAGCTTTGCCCTAGAGAAGTTAGCAAGAACGATTTAATAAGAAGCTTGGCTCTGTTTGAGAGAGTTGATTCAAAATCAGTAGTGATGAGTGTATGTTTTTATAGGAGAGGGGGTGCAAAAAATGATCGGTGGAGTAATAAACTTTTATTTTAGTTTTTTTTCTTGAATGAATATATTTTAGGTATAAAGATCTTGTGGCTGAGAAGGCCATTCTAGATTCGTAAGTATAAGGTAAGGTTTTAAAAGAAAATATTTTGAATTTCCATAAAATAAGTTAAAAGTTAATCAAAATTATGAAATCACTATAATAAAGTGCCGATATTGATAATCACAAGTAATACCGAAACCTATTTGTTTAAATGTGCTCTCAAAATAATATTATTTTCCTCTTTCAAACATAATTATATTTAATTATTTCGTATAAATGTTAAAGTTAAGGAAATACATTTTTATAGAAACTGTTCACCATTAATCCATAATTAATAGCTGGATATACCACAAATAATATAAGTAAACCAATAGAAAAACAAACGATAACACATTACAAATAAAATTACAATAATACTAAATAAAAACTCAATAAAGTGATAAAAAATCTTGAAAAAGTAGGTTAGGGATGGGTGAATTGGAGTGTGGATATTTTAGTAACCACGTCGAGCTCGAAAGATGGAGTGACCACGTGGATCTTCTTGTCCACACATGCTTAAAGTGCAATGACGTGGCTTCTTGTTCATCACCAAAAATATTTTGCCAAGTGGGATCTCATAATTTAAATAAAAATAAAAATTGAGGTTCAAATTGTTACAAGTCTTGAAAGACATAGGTTTTCTCGTACTTTCCCGTTGAATTTGGAACTTTCTTAAGTTAATAATACATACAAATGTGGAAGTTCATGTTTTGGATTTTATGGTACGTGGGTAATTTTGAGTCCATCGGTTTTGTTCTTTTTAAATATTTTGACGATAATAAAGTTCTAAAAAATTTGATAATTATTTTTACAGTAATTAGGACAATAAAATTTATATGTGTTCGTTTTTTGTGCATTTTCAATGAAATATATATTTATAATTTTTAATCTATTGTTTTTTTACAACCACAAACATGTTGAGATGCCTTAAACTAAATTTTGTGGATATCAATAGTTCAAATGTGTCTTGATAGTTGTTTTACTAGATATTCTATTCATAATATTTGCATCTATCTTCAATGTGTAAATTTTTGAGAATTTGAAGAAAAAAAGAAAGAGAGATTGAATGTTAAGTTCTTCCGGAAACTTTTTTTTTATTGATTTTCGATGAAGAATACCCAAGTATATATACAATGAGAATTAACTAATTCTTGTACAAAATCTTAAATTAGTTATCAAGAGAATTACAAGATTACAACTAAAAATAATTAGTCATATTTGACCTTTAGGACGTTATATGACCGTGACCGCTTCAGCCATGATTTAGATACACTTTGTGTCTCGGTTCCAGTTCTTGATCCAATCGTGATTTAAGTACACTTGCATCTTGGTCTTAGTTTGCAAGTGGTTTTAGGTACACTTGCGTCTAAGGTAAATAAACCTCTAGTTGCACCAGAGGATGCTTATATTCAATACAATGCATACATCCATAATAAAACATGTATAGAATTATCGTTCATAATATTTCTCACAATTTTCATCAATGTATAATTATGTCTTTTCGCAACATCATTTTGATGTGTTGATCCATATATCATATATTGTGCACAATTGTCTTTTGATTCAAAGAGTTTCTTAAAATGAACCTTTAATTTTTCTAACTTTCGATACTTTTTCATAATATTCATCACTTCCATCAGAATATATTATCTTAAAATTTCTATTTTAATTGTCTTTTAACCTCCAAAGTGAATGTCTCAAAGACATCAACTCATTGAGTTTTTCATGCAGCAAATAAATGTAGTAGTACTTAGAGTAATCATCAATGAATATGATTAAATACTTTTCACCGATCTTAGACGATACATCGAAAAACTCACTAATATATGTATGTATTAAATCAAGTAACACATGTACTCCTTATAGCAGCATGTTTTGATACTTGTTTGGTTTGCTTTCCCTTAATGGAATCCACACAAGTATGACTCCAATCGGTAAAATCCATTTGAGATAAAAATATCAGTTTTGATTAGTCAAATAATCATCTCTTTGGATATACGACCGAGTCTTTTATACCAAAATTCAAGAGAAGGCTAATTAAATGCATTCCTTTTCATACAAACATCATGTTCAACACCAATATTACACAAGGAATTAACCAAAATAGAATTTAGATTGAAACAATATAAAATATCCAATGATAAATCAATACCATAAAGGTTTTTTACCACGTTACAATGAAAAACAACCATGTCCAATATTAAAATCAAAATCCTTGATAGAACAATGATGAACATATAGACAGTTCTACAAATCAAGAGAATAACATGTATCTAGTATAGTTCCATATGTTTTGATACCTTCAATTATAGCTTTTATACGGTTTTCCATAAATAGAAAGCTTTCACTTGCAATCGTTGGAGATTTAGAAAACCTTACATAACATTAGATACATGAATGATTACACTAGCACCAAACACCAAATTTTAAAAGGTACTTTAATCAGATATGATTTGAAGCATACAAAAAATACCTCGTTTTTTTAAACCATGCATTCAGTTTTAGGCAATTAACCTTCTTGTGTCAATGTTTATTGAAAAGGAACATTTTAAAATCTTTCAAACATCTCTTTGTAATGTACTAGAGTGCACCATATATGGTTTTTTCATATTCTTTCATTTACTTGGAGCTTTGCCGCCCTTGAAACAACATTCGAATGATCATGATAAGTGAAATGGGCTTGGAAAAACTTAAGGTCTTCCCTTTACCTTGCCCCCTTTGGCATGAACATTCCCTTAGTATCCGAAAGAGATCATTTTCCTTAAGGTTGTTGTAGGTTTTCTGAAATACCTTAAATCATCACCATTGCATAATTTTAGCATGAATTCAACTAACACATGCTCACTAAGATCTATAACCAAACACTTGAGGTATTCACAAGATGAATGATATGATCGTCCATAGACTAGTGTTCTCACTACAAAAAAATATGCCATTTCAAATGGTCAAATCTGTTGAAATCGACAAATTTTTCGTTGAAATCAGCCATTTCCTATGGATTTTGATGGATTCATGGCCGTTGGTAATGGACTGTTGAAAAACTCATTCGTTGTAATTTCCAACGGAGTTTCAACGACCAAAATCCGTTGAAAAATATCAATAGAATTTAACGGGTAAGACTATTGAAATTTCCAAGATGTCCATGGAAATTTTCGCCGCAAAATTTGAAATTATCAATAGATCTGTTGATACTTTTGAACAGGAATTTTAAATATATCAACAAAATACCCATTGATGTTATGATTGTATCTTCAACGAGCATCCAAAGACTTTATGGCGAATTTTAAAACAAATATTAATAAATATTAATTCAAAATACATAAAATTTTTAATTTAATATTTAAAACAAATAATACAAATAAAAATACTATATCGTACAAATAATCTAAAATATTATCGTCTTTTTATTCGTCTTCTATCCCGATATCGCGAATAGGAGTGATGGCAGAGGAGATGGTGGCGGAGCTCCATCGAAACTCGCCAACTATCCTCTATGACTGATGAATCGTTAAATCATCATAGTGTATGGTGTTTAAATGGTTTGCGATAGATTTTGATTGGATTTGAGAGGTTTTGTTGAATGTATTAAAAATGAATTATTCAACATCTTAAATAACCGAATTCTCAACGGGCATCCATTGGAAATCGATATCCAATAAAAGAATATCATATCACAACCTCTCATTTTCTCAAGGGGTATCCATTGAAAACGTGAAGACAGTTAGGTGCAAAAAATTGGAATTATGACTTTTTCCAAGGAGCATTCGTCGACAAGACGATTGAGTGCAGAATTTTGAAGTTATAATTTTTTTCTAAGGGACATCTATTGGAATTTTCAAGGGATGTCCGTTGAAAGTTTTAACAAATGACCGTTGAAAATTTAGAACAATTGCAACAGATATCTGTTGATAAAGATTAAGGATTTTCAAAGGCTCATTGTGGAATGTGTTGGTAAAATATTTCAACGGGCGAATCTGTTGATCCATCCGTTAATATTGACATTTTTCTAAATACTGTCTCTCTCCTCAATATATCATTAATAGTAGCAACACCAACGAACTTAACCATAATGCCTATCATAGTACACTTTCTAACATCAACAAAAAATTCCTTCACATTTTAGTATTGGGCTAAAAAGGCGTAATATTAGAAAATATGCTAACTTTAAGAAATCTCATCATAAACCTATTTAGGATATCCTAAATTATCTAGGTTTATTAGATTGAAGACTGAAATCGTTGGATTAAGAAGTAGAATTGTTTGAATCAATTTGGAAAACCAGAGCATCAGGTGGAGGTAAAACATTTTAATGTAAAAACTAGATTAAAGGTCTTAGACATTGTGGGAAGAGGATTCATAAGTAAGAGTAGGCGATGAACTAAAGCATATGAATCGTTAAATCCTATAAAGAACTTGATACAATATCTACGTTTTTTTAGAACTAATTTGAGATGACAAATTACAATTACACTTATGGAAAGTGCAAACAGAGAAGTCCTTTTCACTACAAAAAAAACGCGCTATTTCCAACGGACGGGGCAACGGATCCGTCCGTTGGATGAAAATAGCAACGAATTGCAACGGATATGTTAATGCTTTCAACGGGAGCATATCCGTTGCAATCCGTTACAAATTCCAACGGATTGCAATGGAATAATTCCGTTGCCAAATCCGTTAAAAATCCGTTGACAATTTGCGACGGATTGTAACGGATAAGTTCCGTTGGCCATGTCCGTTGGAAGACCGTTAGAATCCGGGGAAAATATTCTGACGGTCATCCGTTGACAATTGTAACGGTAATCCGTTACCATGTGTAACGGATGGTCGTTGATATTGTTAATTTCGAGGTTCATCCGTCGAAATAAATTCTTGAGATCTTGCAACGGGCATCCGTTACAAATGCCAATGGATGTCCGTTGGAACTTTAATTATATATATGGGAACCAAAGATTGTATCAAACAAACCACCAATATCAAGTATCTTTTGTCTCCATGGTTGAATCTAAAACAACTTTGATAAACTTTCTTACCGGTGGTGAGGAAGTTTATTAGGGTTGTTTTGGATTCGATAATGGAAATAAAGATACTGGTTTTGGTGACGGAGGTAGCTGTCGGATAGGATTCTATGTTAAAGTTATTTTTTATGTAAATGAGATATAAAAAATTTTAGACTCTATATTTCGGTTTTTGCGTACTGATTGAGTTCGATATGAAATCAGTTCCACTTACATCATCAATATCATAATTACCAAAACTTAAACTATTGTAATATGCAAAAATAACGAATTATAACAAATTTGCAAGCATTTACAACGGGAAAGGATATTGTTCGTGGTCATTTCTGTTCGAAAGTAAATGTTATCCGTTGAAGATCCGTTAGAAACCGGGGAAAAGCGTTCCAACGGCCATCCGTTGAAATTGTTAACGGACTACCGTTAGAAAAAGCAACGGATGACCGTTGATATTTTGAATTTCGAGGTTCACGGGTCGAAATAAGTACACGTGAATCTGCAACGGGCGTCCGTTGCCCTATCCAACGGATTTCCGTTGGAACATTAGCTATTTAGATCTTACCAACGAGTGCGTCAAACCATCAATAACAAAAACATTTTCGAAAAAATGCCGTCGTCTTCGAATCGAAATATATATAGATCAACGGATATCCGTTGCAAAAAAATGATTTTCCCCGCCTAATTTTACAACGGACAGCCGTTGTCTTCCAACGGCCTTCCGTTGAAGTTTTGCAACGGTGATCCGTCACAACGTCTGCTAACGGGCGTCCGTTACAGACTTTCCAACGGCTTAATCCGTTGCCAGTCCGTTACAAATTTGTAACGGATTTTATCCGTTGACACGCCGTCGCGAATTGCAACGGATCGGCATTTGCAACGAACATTTCGCAACGGAACGGAATCTGTCCGCGTCCGTCGGAAACGGCTGTTTCCAACGGAATTATGGCGCTTTCCAACGGATATGTCCGTTGGAAAGCTGTTGTTTTTTTGTAGTGTTTGGCTTTTCAATTCTTGCTAGAAAATGATTAATCTGGTATAGCATGCATTGAGATCAACAAACTTTATCGCAAGTTTTATAGTTCTAATAAATAGATCCTAGACATATTATCCTGATTAAATTGAACGTCTAGATTAGTCCAAAATATTAAAAATTGTACGCATATAAACGATGCTATATACAATGTCTTTGCAGACAAAGTGGATGATCCAAGAAGAAACAATGTCATTGCAGTTGTTCCACGTATCATGCTCAAGATCGTCGGAAGAAAGTTCAAAGATCTTATCTGAGACAAATCCTAGCTTATTTCATCAATCCAGAGCCTTCGCCGTTGACTCTTCTATGTAATGTAATTCAACTCATCGTTGATCTTGTCAGAGACCAATAAATTTTCCTTGTTGTGAAGGTAGAGAGGCTTCTAGTATTGATCGAAGGCTGTGGATGAAGATTCCATCAATTATTGGTTCGTCGCAATGGAGAATATATATTTGGAAAAAAATGATTTATGATTCTAATGAAAAATAGATGATATATATATATAATGAAGACAAGATTGAAGCGAATGATGACAGGTTGAAGGAGAAAGGAGGAAGATAACCGAATCACAAAGATGTTCGAAAGAGAAAAAGAAAAAAGAAAAAAAAACAAAAAATCGTAAAATTGAAAGACGCGATAATAAAATAGAGCTTAGACCTCCTCATACCATATTATACGGTGAACGAAGAACATATTAAAAATATTACCTTTATTGATTAAGTAAAAATATACAATTAATCTTGTATACATTATAATCAATTAATCACCTAATTATTAACTAACTAATGAACTAATTAACCAACTACAAAAAAAATATCAAAATAATTTTTAATACCATACTTCTTTTATTACATGCACTTATTTTCCATTTTCCATTTATATTAAATTTTCAGAATTTTACTTTGTAATAATAATAATAATAATAATAATAATAATAATAATAATAGCACATAACAATTTTTTTCTATTAAAAATTTATTTAAATAATCAATTTTCTATAATGCAAATATTCAAATTGAACAACAATGATAAAGAATAAACCTAGAATTCTACCAAAATCTTCATTACAATGAAACCAACAAAAACATACAATAAAATATTGGTGAATCGTCCACTGATTTTTCTTTTATTCTTCCTTTCTTTTCTGTCTTTTCTTTTGTTCCCCTCCCCTCTTTGAAGGTGGTTGGTTGAATGTGGGTGAACTTATGAATTCAATAATAAAGTTGTAGGCCCAATATATAACCAAGTACACGTCGGCTGTTATGTAAAAAAATTGATACATGTTGCTTTTGTTTTACTTTGACCATCCAAAATCATCATTGGTATAGGATCTTTTTTTGTTTTATTTTTCAAATAATTAACGATTGTACATGATTTCAATTTATAGAATAACATTATAATTTCCATGACGTTTGTATAAAAATTTCCATAGTGCGTTACTAGCAAAACAATATACACAACCACCAAAAAGTTTTTACCCTTTTACAAACTCAGGGACAAAACCGTAATTCCATCCTTCTAAATCCTCACACTAGGGTCCCACCCTTGACGTATTCCGTGAACGCTAACGCGATGAGACCGAGCATCGCGAAACGCCCGTTCCACAACTCAGCGTCTGAGGTCATGAAACCACCGGATTTAGATTCTGCCGTAACGCCCTTAAAGAGTGGTACCAACGATGCTGCGGTCAGTAACGCGGCCGTGCCGAGGAACCACGCGACTCCACCGTCAGAAATCTGAGCGAAAACGTTTTCTCCCTTGGAAAGTTCAACCGCTAACGCAGCCACGAAACCCACCATCGCTAAACGCCCATTTATTCTCTCTGGTGCTGGACCGCTGAACGCTAACACATCTGAGAATTTTGTGCTCACCTATACATATATATTTTACAAGTTACGTAGAAAAAGAGTTAATTCCGGTATTTATCGTTCGGTTAAATATAACTCAATGTTGAAGAGTGTTATATTCAACGGAAGATTACAATGTAAATAATGGATTTTTTTAAATGAGATTAGATAATTTAAGTTTTTATCTATTTTTAAGATAATTAAACCAAATCCACTTAGCAAATCCTAATTTTTTTCTTTTTGTGTCATTAGGTTAAAACTCTACAATTATGTTATATTGTATTATATCAACAAAAAAAAATTATAAATTTTTATACATACTATTGAATGATATAAAATTATGTATCTAACCCAAATGCATTTGAAGAGGGCAAAAGGCTCAAACCTTAGGCTTCAAAGGAGGAGAAGGTTGAGACTTAATCTGCGGTTGAGCCACCGTAGACGACGACGGTGCAGACTCCTCCTTCATGGGCTCACCCTGATATAGTCAGACAAACGAACGGTCAGGATCAGAGGAAAAAAGTGAACTAGGACGGTTAGATCATGGAGGTGTATGTATATATTAGTTTACCTCAGCCATGCACCTCACCACCATCGAACCATTCCTCTTCAAACCGAGTACGGATCTGGCGACGAACAACCGGTTCGCCCTCATCGAACCGGCGGCCGGACCGGCGAAGACTGACTGCATGCAAAACGACGCCGTTGCCATAATAACCTCGAGTTACAAGAAGATAGAGCTTTGCCCTAGAGAGTTAGCAAGAACGATTTAATTAGAAGCTTGGCTCTGTTTGAGAAAATTGATTGAAAATCAGAATTGATGAGTGTATGTTTTTATAGGAGAGGGGGTTCAAAAAATGATCGGTGGAGTAATTTTGTTTAATAAACTTTTATTTTAGTTTTTTTTGAATGAATATATTTTAGGTCTAAAAATATTGTGGCTGAGAAGGCCATTCCAGATTCTTAGGTATAAGATAAGATTTTAAAAAATAATATTTTGAATTTCGGTAAAATAATTTAAAAGTTAATTAAACTTCAAAAATAACTATAATAAAGCGTCGATATTGATAATCACAAAGTAATACTGAACTTATTTGATGCGGTTAGGGTTAAAATTATGAAAGAAAAAACTCCAATTCCAAATTGATGTTTAAATGTGCTCTCAAAATAATATTATTTTCCTCTTTCAAATATATTTATATTTAATTATTTCGTATAAATGTTAAAGTTAATGAAATACATTATTATAGAAACTATTCACCATTAATCCATAATTAATAGTTGGGTATAACACAAATAATATAAGTAAACCAATAGAAAAACAAACGATAACACATTATAAATAAAATTACAATAATATTAAATAAAAACTAAATAAAGTGAAAAAAAATCTTGAAAAGGTAGGTTAGGGATGGGTGAATTGGAGTGTGGATATTTTTGTAACCACGTCGAGCTCCAAAGATGGAGTGACCACGTGGATCTTCTTGTCCACACATGCTTAAAGTGCAATGACGTGGCCTCTTGTTCATCACCAAAAATATTTTGCCAAATGGGATCTCTATAATCTAAAAAGAAAAAAGGTTCATATTATTGCATGTCTTTAAAGGCGTAGGTTTTCTCGTACTTTCCCGTTGAATTTGGAACTTTCTGAGGTTAATAATACATACAAATGCATGTTTTTGATTTTGTGGTACGTGGGTAATTTTGAGCCATTGGTTTGTACTCCTTATGGCATAGGAGGACGAAGAGACGACGAGACGACCAATGCGACACTCCATCATATACGAAGATGAAAATTTACATGATGAGCCGGCTCAAAGAGATCGATATGACCAGGACGGTAGCAGTCTAAAACTAAGACCACCAACTTTTTGTGGACGAATTGATACGAAAGCCTATTTAGATTGGGAGAGACTGATGGAGATTTGAGTGCTACATGTACTCGGAGTGCAGGAAGGTGCAGTACATTGCAGCTTAAATCACGGATAGTGCATTCATTTGGTGGGATCAAGAGGAAAGTACTAAATATTTTCATGCTTTGATGAAGGTGAACGGTAGGCGCAACCACATCGCGGTCGTATCTAAACGGGATGGCACACGGACACACTCTATGGAAGAGGTGTTTGTAGAGTTCGTGGACTACTACAGAGGGCTTTTTGGATCAACGGTAGATGTCGCACTTCCGGACCCCGGTGAGCTCGCTCATGGTGGCCGGTTTTCGGACGCAGATAACCAGTTCCTAACGTCCCCTGTCTCGGTGACAGAGATCAAAGATGCTCTCTGGTCGATGGGCGATGATAAATCCCCTGGCCCGGATGGATACTCGGTCAAGTTCTATAAAACAACGTGGGAGACGACTGGGGCTAAGGTATGTGCGGCGGTCAAGGAGTTCTTTATCAACGGGAAGCTTCTACGGCAGCTCAACCACACCATAATCTCCATCATCCCCAAAGTCGACGCCCCGTCTAGAGTTGAGCACTATCGTCCTATCTCTTGTTGTAACGTCATTTATAAGGTTATCACTAAGATCATGACACTACGCTTAGCGCGGTGTCTTGGTCCACTGATAGACCCGGTCCAAAGCGCTTTTGTGGAGGGCCGGCTCCTCGCGGATAATGTGTTTCTTGTGCAGGAACTGCTTCGGAGATACGAGGTCAAGCGGGACACCAAGCGTTGCTTCCTCAATGTGGACCTGGCCAAGGCGTATGACACGGTGTCTTGGGAGTTCGTTCGGTTTGCGTTTACCCATCTTGGGCCCCCACCTTTGTCGATTGGGTCATGGAGTGCATCTTGCATCTCCTCGGCTACTTACTCCATCAAAATCAATAAGACGCTCCACGGTTTTTTCCTTGGCAAGCGTGGCGTTAGACAAGGGGACCCGCTCTCGCCCCTCCTCTTCGTGATGTGTATGGAGATATTCTCGAGGCTGGTCAAGGAGACAAACAGGGGCACTTTCTCCTTTCACCAACACTGCACATCTCTCCATTTATCACGTCTCATTTTTACTGATGACATTGTGATGTTTTGTCGCGGCGATGCATGTTCGGTGGGAGTACTCTTGGGATGTCTGGAGAGATTTAGTGTCATGTCCGGACTATGTGTGAACGTGGGGAAGTCGTCCATGTTTCTAGCCTCGGTCTCAGATCAAGAGCGGGAAACGTTGATTGGTGCTTCTGGATTCAGGAAGGGTGTCTTTCCATTTCGGTACCTAGGTAATCCGATTGGCCCGTCCGGTCTCAAAGGGATCTATTTCAAGCCACTTCTCAACAAGATAAGCGCCTACCTCACTGGTTGGGCCAAGAAGACTATCTCATTTTCTGGTAGAAGGGAACTCATTGGTTCTGTGCTTCAGGGGAGTGCGGGCTTCTGGCTGTCAATGGTCCCCATTCCTAAGAGCGTCCTTATTGCCATTTGCAGAGGATTTCTGTGGAAGCACCCCAAGGTGAAGTGGGTGGACCTTTGTATCCCTAGGAAGGAAGGGGGCATCGGCCTTTTAGATTTCGACGTCTGGAACAAGTGCTTCATGTTGAAGCACTTGTGGCACATTACGACTCAGCGGGACAGCTTGTGGGTAAGGTGGATGCATCACCAATATTTGACTCGGACAGGGCCTTTGGAGTGGACTGCTCATCGGCGGGACTCTCCTCTCATTAAGGATATTATATAGGCACGTGATATGATCAGTAACATTGAGGGGAGGGAGGCAAGCATCGCGGAGACGTTGGAGGATTGGTGTGTTGCGGGTGAGTTCAAGGTGTCCAAGGCGTATGAAGTCATTCGGCCCAGGAGGGGGGTGGTGAGCTGGTCAAAGGTGATGTGGCCTGCACATAGCACGCCGAAGCATTCCTTCCTTCTATGGTTGGCAACGATAGGTAAGCTACCCACTCTTGACCGACTTCAGTACTTAAAGATGGATCCCAGGTGTAGGCTATGTGACCAGCTGATGGAGACACACGACCATTTATTCTTCACGTGCGACTATGCCGCATCCATTTGGAACCCAGTGTGTGATCGCTTCTGTATCCCATGTTCCACTTCGACTATTCAGAGCGCTCTTACGTGGCTTCGGGGACATGCCTGCCTTGATGACTGTCTTTCGAGGGCTCGAGTCTACTCCCTCCCAGCTTCGGTCTACCACATCACCCGAGGTTGTAACGAGACTGATCGTCGATCATGTCTTTCTTATTCTGCAAGATAGGTTCCCTGTGGCTACTGTGGGTACCTTGTAGGACATCCTATGGTTTCGCTATGTTGTTGCTTTGTTGTTTGTTGTATGTTGTTTTGTTTCTCATTTGTTGTCTGTATGGTCATGTGTCGCAGGGGTGCTCTTTTTCCTCTATGACTGGTTTTTCCCACTGGGTTTTACGGCATTGAGGTTTTAATGAGGCCCGGGATATCTTTTGCCTTGCTCTCATAGCTGCGACATGGAGGTTCGTTTGTATTTTCGGTTCTGTGTGCCACGGCATAGTTTGGGTGACCTGCGTGTTATCCCATTTGTGTCGTTGGCCTGATCCTTGTATTTGATTCTTCTCCCATTCCGGGACACACATAATACGAATTTACGTTCCACAAAAAAAAAAGAGGAAAGCATGAAGAATGGCACATGGCACATAATACAAATTTACGTTCCAAGGACGAATGACCATTCTAGGGATCAAGCTCCCGAGACATCAAGGGATATCAAAAGAGAATGGCACATGGCACGAGACAACCCTAGCCCACAAGTCATGATCCTCTTCAAGCATGAAGAATACAAGTCCACAATAAATGACGAACCGGATGAGGAGGGGAATGACAAGATCGAGTACCCAGAAAGTGGGGAGTTATTGATGACATGACCCATCCTAATCGTGATGGACAGTCCTCACATAATGGCCCAAGAAGAGACGATCATTAGTAGCATAGTCGCACCACTCACTGCGGTGAACGAAACGGACAAGACCTTCGAATTGGGAGATGCACAAGAAAAAGCATTCTAAGAACTAAAGGCGAGTCTCAACACTGTGCATGTCATAGCACTGCAAAACTTCGACCAACAATTCAAAAAGGAGTGTGGCACCTCAAGGAACGGTATAGGAGCGGTCCATGTTCAAGAACAACGACCTGTGGTGTCTCTCAGTGAGAAATTAAGTGGATCAACACTTAGCCATCCCACAAATAACAAAGAGCTCTATGCTCTTAAAGGACCATTACCAATATGGCAAGATTATCTACCGGTGAAGAAGTTCGTCAAGACCTTTTTGTGCGTAATCGAATACAAGAAGCGTAAAGAAGATGAGTCAGCCAATGCCCTGTCACGAAGACAGGCTTTCGACACTATAACGGAGGCTAGAGACCTGGGATTCGAGTAAGATCCAGAGCCTGTCGAGATATTCCGAATGTACAAGGATGAAACTAATGATCCATTCAACATACACGACGGATATCTCTTCCGCGAAAGATGGCTTTGCATTCCACATAGCCCAGGGAAGGAGTTGGTGCTTCAATAAGCTCATGGAGAAGCTCTTAAGAGACACTTTGGGGAAGAGAAGACCTTGGCCACCATAAAGGAACCTTTCTTTTGGTTGTGTGACGAAGGAGACGTTATACAGCTTTATGCATGATGTATCACGTGTCACCAAGCGAAGTCTCGCCACCATACCCACGGTTTGTATCTTCCTTCAGCAACTCATCCATTGGCTAACTTGACAATAGACTTTATTCTCGGACTTTCAAAAATCCGAAACAATGATTTTGTCTTTGTTGTCGATGACAGGTTTCCCACAATAGCACTCTATACAACATGCTCTAAAATGAGCGATGCAACAGATCTTTTCTTCCAAGAGATCATCCACATCAACAGTCTACCAAAGCTCATTTTCTCTACCACGTGCCATCCACAAACGGACAGCCATAATGACGTGGTCAACCAAACACTTGTGGCATTTCTACGGTCATTCATCAGACGATACCTTAAAAAGAGACGTAGAAAGATGGTGTTCGAATAAAGAGATTGGGTGCACATGCGGCCTGAACGAATTCTCAACAAGATAAGCTCAGTGCCGACACCAAGAAGGGACAGACACTTTTGTGTCCTTGAGCGGATCCACGATAATGCTTATCGTATTGAACTGTTAGGTGAGCATGATATATCAACAACGTTTAACGTTGTTGATTTATTCCCTTTCGATGTAGGGGATATCATTCCAAAGATGGAACGCTCACAAAGGAGAGGGAATGATGACAGAAGAGGATAACACGATTAAAGAGGAATGCGCAGGCAAGGAGGCGACCCAAGAAGCCAAAGGGTGACCTAAGGAAGCCAAGAGGCGATCCGAGGAAGCAAGGAAACGGGCCGAATAAGCGAGGCCGTACGCACGTCATTCGGGATCAAAGCTGAGTTCTAGCATAATCAACTCCAGCCGCAAGACCCGTACGCATCTATATCATTCCCACAGCCTAATCACACGAGGGCGAGACATCCATCTTCCCTAGTAATAACGGTCGAATGAAGTCACTACAATGATCGAATGATGTCTTTCGCTAGGACGCTCCACCTAGTTCAAATGGTCAAAGACAAGCACCTTGACAAGCCTCCACATTTTTCAGCCCATTTCCCCATGCTATCAGACACTTTATCTACTTTCGGCAAGTGGAGCCAATAAAACTGAATATTTAATGTATTTTCCTTCTTTCAAGGTTTGGAGAATTTTTCTATAAAAGGAACTCCAGCCTTCATTTGTAAGAGAACCAGAATAGAGATTAAAACTTGAGTTTGAGAGCTTCTCTCCTCTTTCAAAAACCGTTCTCGGGGAACGTAGTATCTTCAATTTGTTTTGGGAATAATTGAAGTCATTCCGACTGTATCAAGAGGTTTTCGCATCTCTTGTGGTATCTTTCACTCCATTTTAAACCCGATAACTTCCCATCCTTCCACCTTCGCTGGACGAGTCTTGGAAAAGATCCCCTAGTCCACTCAAGAAGATCTCCACCTCCATCTCCACATCTATTCATCCTCAACGAACTAGTTTCTTGAAGAACGCCTTTAGGCCAGTCAAGAAAATCTCCTTAACCCGACGAATCCCGCTCGAATGAACGAGATTCTCGGTTTCTCCATATTCATCCGGAGCCTTTAACCCCGAGGTGTGTATCAGTTCGGTATCATATTCGAGTCCTAGTATACGCATCCCGAGCTTCCAGGCTCGTGCGTGTATCACTTTTATACCACAATTCAAGAGACGACTCATTAAATACATTCTTTTCATACAAACATCATGTTCAGCAGAAATATTAAAGAATTAAAAATAATAGAATTTAGATTGAAACAGTACAAAATATCCAATGATAAATCAATACCATAAAGGTTTTTACCACGTTACAACGAAAAAGAACCATGTCAAGCATTAAATCAAAATCCTTGATAAACCATGAGGAACATATAGACGCTTCTCTAGATCAATAGAATAACATGTATCTAATATAGTTTTATATGTTTTTATACCTTCAATTATAGCTTTTATATTCCATAAATAAAAAAGTTTTCACTTCTTGGCAATCATTAGAGATTTAGGTAACCCTACATAACATTAGATACATAACTGATTACACTAGCATCACACACCAAATATTAAAAGGTACTTCAATCAGATATAATTCGAAACATACAAAAAAAATACATCGCTTTTTAAACCATGCATTCAGTTTTAGGTAATTAACCTTCTTGTGTCAATTTTTATTGAAAAGAACCATTTTAAAATCTTTCAAACATCTCTTCGCCCTGTACAAGACTACACCATATATGGTTTTTTTCTTATTCTTTGATTTCTTATTTCGAGCTTTACCGCCACTTGAAACAACATTCGAATGACCATGATAAGTGAAACTGGCTTGGAAAAACTTAAGGTATTCCCTTTACCTCGACCCCTTTTGCATGAACATTGCCTTAGTATCTGAAAGAGGTAATTTTTCTAGAATTCTTTAAATCATCACCATTGTATAATTTTAGCATGAATTCAACTAACACATGCTCACTAAGATCTATATCCAAACACTTGAGTCGATTGTAGGTATTCGCAAGATGAATGAAATGATCATCCATAGACTAGTGTTCTCACTACAAACAATATGTCCTTTCAAACGACCAAAAACGTTGAAAACAATTTTTTCATTGAAATCAGCCATTTCCTATGGATTTCAATGTATTTATAACCATTGGTAATCGACTGTTGAAACATCATTCGTTGCAATTTCCAACGGCGCCGACCAAAATCCGTTGAAAAGATATCAATGGATTTTAATGGATAAGGCTGTCAAAATTTGCAACGAGATCCATTGAAAATTCGATGTCTATTGAAAATTCCAATGGATGTCCGTTGAAACTTTTCGCGGGAAAATTAGAAATTACCAACGGATGTTCGTTGGTACTTTGGAACAGAAATTTTAACTATATCAATGGATGCCCATTGATATTATGATAGTATCTTCAATGGGCATCCAAAGATTTTATGACGAATTTTAAAACAAATATTAATAAATGTTATATCCTACAAATAATCTTATCATCTTTTTATTCGTTTTAATTTAATATTTAAAACAAATAATACAAATAAAAATACTATATCTTACAAATAATATTTGTAGTTTTAATTTATCAAAAGTTTTAATTTAATATTTAAAACAAATAATACAAATAAAATACTATATCCTACAAATAATCTTATTATCTTTTTATTCGTCTTCTATCCCGACAACGCGAATAGGAGTGATGGCGGAGGAGATGATGGCGAAGCTCCATCGGTACTCGCTAACCATCCTCTATGACCGATGAATCGTTAAATCATCATAGTGTATGGTGTTTAATTTGTTTGGGAGAGATTATGATAGGATTTGAGAGGTTTTGTTGAATGTTTTGTAAATGAATTATTCAACATCTTAAATATCCGAATTTTCAACGGGCATTGGAAATCAATATCTAATCAAAGAATATCATATCACAGCCTCTCGTTTTTTCAAGGGGCATCCATTGAAAACGTGAAGAGAGTTAGGTACAAAATTTTGGAATTATGACTTTTTCCAAGGAACATTCGTTGACGAGACGGTTAAGTGCAAAATTTTATAATTATGATTTTTTTCAAGGGGTATCCATTGGAATTTTCAAGGGATGCCCGTTGAAAGTTTCAACAGATGTCCGTTGAAAAAAATGAAACGGGTATCCATTGATAAAGATTAAGGATTTTCAAAGGTTCACTATGGAATGTGTTGGTAAAATATTTCAACAGACGAATTCGTTGATCCATCTGTTAATATTGACATGTTTTTAAATAGTGTCTCTCGTCAATATATCATTAATAATAGCAACACCAACAGACTTAATCATAATGTATATCATAGTACACTTTCTAACATCAACAAGAAATTCTTTCATATTTTAGTATTGGACGGAAAAGGCTTAATATTAGGAAATATGCTAAACCTTAGAAATATCATCATAAACATATTTGGTATGTCCCAAATTATCTAGCTTTAGTAGATTGAAGACTGAAATCGTTGGAGTAAGAAGTAGAATTTTTTGAAGCAATTTGAAAAACCAGAGCATCAATTGGAGGTAAAACATTTTAATGTAGTAACTAGGTTGAACGCCTTAGACACTAAGGGAAGAGGATTCATAAATAAGAGTAGGCGGCAAACTGAACCATATGTATCATTAAATCCCATAAGGAACTTGATACGATTTCTACGTTCTTTTTTAGAACTAATTTGAGATAACAAATTGCAATTACACTTATGGCAAGTGCAAACAGGGAAGTCCTTTTGGCTCTTCAATTCTTTCTAGAAAGTGATTAATCTGGTATAGCATGCAATGAGATCAAACAAACTTTGTCGCAAATTTTTATAGTTCTAATAAAAAGATCCTAGGCATATTATCCTGGTTAAATCAGTCGTCTAGATTAGTCCAAATATTAAACATTGTATGCATGTAAACAATGCTATATGCAATGTCTTTGCAGACAAGGTGGATGATCCAAGAAGAAACGATGTCATTGCAGTTGTTCCAGGTATCATTCTCAAAATCATCAAAGGAAGGTCCAAAGATCTTACCTGAGACGAATCCCAGCTTATTTTATCCATTCCGAGCCTTCGTCGTTGACTATTCTATGTAGTGTAATTCAATTCGTCATTAATCTTAGGGGTGGGAAATCCGGATTCCGGTCCGAATTCTTCGGATTTCGATTCGGTTCGGGTTCCTCGGGTTTTGAAAAAATAGATCTGAATTGAACCCGAATGTTTTCGGTTCGGGTTCGGTTCGGTTCGGGTTGTTCGGGTTCAAAAGCATTGAACCCGAAATAATCCAAATTACATTTGGATATTTGGGTTCTTTGGATAGTTCAGATTATTCGGGTTCGGGTTTTTCGGGTATTATACGTAATTTGGGTTATTTATGTTAAAATTGTTTAGATAATTCGTTTTTTAATATAAAACAAAAAATAAAATTCTTTGGATAATTCGTTTTTTAATATAAAATAAAAATAAAAATATTAAATTAAACATAAAAATATATATACAAAATATACCAGTATTTTTAATGTTTATATATTTTTTAAAATTTTAACCTATATTTTTTTATTTTATTTTTTAAATTTAGTTGTTTGGGTTGTACGATTTTAATAAACTAATTAACCAACATAATAATAATAATAATAATAATAATAATAATAGTAGTAGTAGCACATAACAATTTTTATTACAGATTTATTTAAATAATCAATTTTCATATGTAAATTTTCAAATTAAACAATAATGATAAAGAATAAACCTAGAATTCTACCAAAATCTCAATTAGAATGAAACCATAAAAAAATACAACAAAATATTTGGTGAATCATCCACTGATTTTTCTTCTTCTTCCCTTCTTTTCTGTCTTTTCTTTTTTCCCCTCCCACTTTTTGAAGGCGGTTGGTTGAATGTGGGTGAACTTATAAATTCAATAATAAAGATGTTGGCCCAATATATAACCAATTTCACGTCGGCTGTTATGTAAAAAAATTAATACATGTTGCTTTTGTTTTATACTTTGACCATCCATTATCATCATTCGTATAGGATCTTTTTTTGTTTTATTTTTCAAATAATTATCGATTGTACATGATTTCAATTTAAAAAATAACATTATAATGTCCATGACGTTTGTATAAAATTTTCCATAGTGCGTTACTAGCAAAACAATATACACAACCACCAAAAAGTTTTAACCCTTTTACAAACTCGGGGACAAAACCGGAATTCCATCCTTCTAAATCCTCACACTAGGGTCCCACCCTTGACGTACTCCGTGAAGGCTAACGCGATGAGACCGAGCATCGCGAAACGCCCGTTCCACAACTCAGCGTCTGAGGTCATGAAACCACCGGATTTAGATTCTGCCGTAACGCCCTTAAAGAGAGGTACCAATGATGCGACGGTGAGTAACGTGGCCGTGCCGAGGAACCACGCGACTCCACCGTCAGAAATCTGAGCCAAAACGTTTTCTCCCTTGGAAAGTTCAACCGCTAACGCAGCCACGAAACCCACCATCGCTAAACGCCCATTTATTCTCTCTGGCGCTGGACCGCTGAACGCTAACACGTCTGAGAATTTTGTACTCACCTATACATATATATTTTATAATGCGTAAAAAAAAGTTAATTCCGGTATTTATCATTTGGTTAAATATAACTCAATGTCGAAGAGTGTTATATTCCACGGAATCCATTTAGCAATCCTAAATTTTATCTTTTTGTGTCATTAGGTTAAAACTTTACAATTATGTTATATTGTATTATATCAACAAAAACATTTATAAATTTTTATACATACTATTGAATAATATAAAATTATGTATCTAACCCAAATGCATTGAAGAGGGCAAAAGGGTCAAACCTTAGGCTTCAAAGGAGGAGAAGGTTGAGACTTAATATGCGGCTGAGCCGCCGTGGACGACGACGGTGCAGACTCCTCCTTCATGGGCTCACCCTGATATAGAGTCAGACAAACGAGCGGTCAGGATCACAGGAAAAAAGTGAACTAGGACGGTTAGATCATGGAGGTGTATGTATATATTAGTTTACCTCAGCCATGCACCTCACCACCATCGAACCATTCCTCTTCAAACCGAGTACGGATCTGGCGACGAACAACCAGTTCGCCCTCATCGAACCGGCGGCCGGACCGGCGAAGACTGACTGCATGCAAAACGACGCCGTTGCCATAATAACCTCGAGTTACAAGAAGATAGAGCTTTGCCCTAGAGAGTTAGCAAGAACGATTTAATAAGAAGCTTGGCTCTGTTTGAGAAAGTTGATTGAAAATCAGAATTGATGAGTGTATGTTTTTATAGGAGAGGGGGTGCAAAAAATGATCGGTGGAGTAATAAACTTTTATTTTTTGTTATTTTTTTGAATGAATATATTTTAGGTATAAAAATCTTGTGGCTGGGAAGGCCATTCCATATTCATAAGTATACGATCAGATTTTAAAAGATAATATTTGGAATTTCCATAAAATAAATTTTAAGTTAATCAAAATTATAAAATGCCTATAATAAAGTGTCAATATTGATAATCACAAGTAATGCCGAGACTTATTTGTTGCGGTTAGGGTTAAAATTATGAAAGAAAATACTCCAATTCCAAATTGATGTTTAAGTGTGCTCTCAAAATAATATTTTTTTCCTCTTTCAAACATATTATATATAATTATTTCGTATAAACGTTAAAGTTAATGAATTACATTTTTATAGAAATTATTCACCACTAATCCATAATTAATAGTTGGATATACCACAAATAATATAAGTAAACCAACAGAAAAACAAACGATAACACATTATAAATAAAATTACATTAATATTAAATAAAAACTAAATAAAGTGATAAAAAATTCTTGAAAAAGTAGGTTAGGGATGGGTGAATGGGAGTGTGGATATTTTAGTAACCACGTCGAGCTCGAAAGATGGAGTGACCACGTGGATCTTCTTGTCCACACATGCTTAAAGTGCAATGACGTGGCCTCTTGTTCATCACCAAAAATATTTTGCCAAATGGGATCTCATAATCTCAAAAAAAAATTTGAGGTTCAAATTGTTACATGTCTCTAAAGATTTAGTTTTTCTAGTACTTTCCCGTTGAATTTGGAATTTTCTTAAATTAATAATATATACATACATATACTGTATAGTTGAGTCTTATAGTCTTCCGTCCGTGAAGGAAGTTCATGTTTTGGATTTTATGGTAGAAGAGGGCAAAAGGGTCAAACCTTAGGCTTCAAAGGAGGAGAAGGTTGAGACTTAATATGCGGCTGAGCCGCCGTGGACGACGACGGTGCAGACTCCTCCTTCATGGGCTCACCCTGATATAGTCAGACAAACGAACGGTCAGGATCAGAGGAAAAAAGTGAACTAGGACGGTTAGATCATGGAGGTGTATGTATATATTAGTTTACCTCAGCCATGCACCTCACCACCATCGAACCATTCCTCTTCAAACCGAGTACGGATCTGGCGACGAACAACCAGTTCGCCCTCATCGAACCGGCGGCCGGACCGGCGAAGACTGACTGCATGCAAAACGACGCCGTTGCCATAATAACCTCGAGTTACAAGAAGATAGAGCTTTGCCCTAGAGAGTTAGCAAGAACGATTTAATAAGAAGCTTGGCTCTGTTTGAGAAAGTTGATTGAAAATCAGAATTGATGAGTGTATGTTTTTATAGGAGAGGGGGTTCAAAAAATGATCGGTGGAGTAATTTTGTTTAATAAACTTTTATTTTAGTTTTTTTTTTAATGAATATATTTTAGGTCTAAAAATATTGTGGTTGGGAAGGCCATTCCAGATTCATAAGTATAAGATCAGATTTTAAAAGATAATATTTGGAATTTCCATAAAATAAATTTTAAGTTAATCAAAATTATAAAATGCCTATAATAAAGTGTCAATATTGATAATCACAAGTAATGCCGAGACTTATTTGTTGCGGTTAGGGTTAAAATTATGAAAGAAAATACTCCGATTCCAAATTGATGTTCAAATGTGCTCTCAAAATAATATTATTTTCCTCTTTCAAACATAATTATATATAATTATTTCGTATAAATGTTAAAGTTAAGGAAAATACATTTTTATAGAAACTATTCACCATTAATCCATAATTAATAGCTGGATATACCACAAATAATATAAGTAAACCAATAGAAAAATAAACGATAACACATTATAAATAAAATTACAATAATATTAAAAACTAATAAAGTGATTTTTTTTTTAAAAAAGTGTTAGGGATGGGTGAATTGGAGTGTGGATATTTTAGTAACCACGTTGAGCTCCAAAGATGGAGTGACCACGTGGATCTTCTTGTCCACACATGCTTAAAGTGCAATGACGTGGCCTCTTGTTCATCACCAAAAATCTTCTGCCAAGTGGGATCTCATAATCTCCAAAAAAAAAATTGAGGTTCAAATTGTTACATGTCTCTAAAGATTTAGTTTTTCTAGTACTTTCCCGTTGAATTTGGAATTTTCTTAAATTAATAATATATACATACATATACTGTATAGTTGAGTCTTATAGTCTTCCGTCCGTGAAGGAAGTTCATGTTTTGGATTTTATGGTATGTGGTTAATGTTGAGTCCATTGCTTTTGTCCTTCGTAAATGTTTTGACGCAAATCAAAGTTCTAAGAGATTTTACGTAATGGTTAAAATATCAAATGAAAAGTTTGATTAGTAAAATCCACGTAACTATATATATATATATAAAACGATTCGACTAAACCTAACGATAAAAATATATTATGGATTTTACGTTTTATAAAGTGACACAACATGACCCACTATTTTTTTAATAAGATTTTTAATATATTGTTTATTAGGATTTCTCGACAATTTTTTAGAACATTGCATCTTTTAGATCAAAGATAAATTTTGGTGTTAGGATATATAAGCCATAATTTGAGACAAATGTATGCACTTATACATTTAATAAGTAAAATCCTCTATGAATTTAGTTATATATTAAATTATCTCCACGTTACGTTCGGTAATATTTATTGTAAAAATACATTAATATTATTTTTTTACAAATTGAAGTTTTACCTAGAAATTTAACAAATGATATTGAAATGGTTGATATATCAAATGAAAAGTTTAATCAAAATCGCAACCAAAACAATTATTACCATTTAAATTTTTGTAGTTGTTGGCGAATAAGTCACTCTTATACTTCCCCTTTGTAAAATGTTATGGTGATATCGTCTTTTTATTGTTATCTATGTTGATGATATCATTGACGCTGACATCTCATATCTAAATTTTTATTAATTCATTAGCAAATCGATTCTTTAAAAGACTTTAAAAATCTCAAATTTTTTATTGGGGTTGAGGGGACTCGAAATGAAGAGAGCATACTATTCATTCAGAGTAAATACATATTGCAAATCTGAATCTATATCCATTGTCTCCACAACTTCTTTCGTATTTCATGATGGTAAACCACTTGAGATCCGAATTTATATTGAATAATTGTGACATTATCTTTATTAAATTATATATGAACATAAATAATATATGCATGTTTTGGTTTATTAGTGTATATAAATATATATAAATATGTAATGTTGTGTTAATAAGTAAATATATATATTTATATATGCATAGTGTTTTGTTTTATTAGTAATAGTATAATTATATATGTATATATTTTGTTTATTAGTATATTTTTTTGATTGTGTTAATTAGGTTATATATATATATATATATATCACTCTTTTTTACTAGCTTTTATAATTCTTGTTTTGTCAAAGAAATGGGAGGACAAGACAAGGTTCTAAATATTAATAACAATGACAAAATTAGAGAAATTCAGCGATACAACAAAGTCAAAGAGATGTATTTGATTGCAAAGAGTTTATCATATATGCCTTTTCATTATCATTGACATCGAGTCTTCACACTATAAAGATATAAAATTCAATGCCAACAACACCAAAATCATCCAATTAGGGTTTACCTTATTTGCAACTGAATGCAAGATCAATGACACATGTAAAGTCAATTTCTCCGGCTTCCGAGAAACATCAGATACAAGGAACGAGAAATCGATTGATTCTCATAAAAAATAGGATCTATTTCGAAAAAATCAAAGAAGAAAATATTTGTGCTGATTGGTTCTTCCAAGATTTTATTCAAATGCTGGAAATAAAAAAAAGTGATTTGGATAAATTTTCACGGCACCTATGACATCGCATATCTCGTAAATATGTTCACTCTATCGTCATTTTCGTACACTTTGGAGGAATTCATAGACATTGTGGGGAAGATATTAGGGAGTGTGTATGATATAAAAGCGATGACAACGCGAATCGAAAGGCTAAGTGATCAATTCGAGCTAGAAAGACTTGCGAGTGAAACAAGAGTGAATCGCGAAAGAAGTGCTCATTATTTGTAGAGATCGGGAAAGACAAGAGTGATAAGTTCAATTGGCTATTGATGTGCATCATGACCATCAAATATGAATTGATTAGTGTTGATAAATCTATAAATTTTATTTTAGCATCAATGAAACACTATATGTTCGTATATTTATTTGTGCATAACTCGTGCAAACAGAAAATAAAAATGTTTTTTTTTTAATTGTAATAGATTTATGATATGAATTTAGTTACTATTTAGAAATTTAAATTATACTTCAATTATCTTCTATATATTCAAAATCTTTTTGTTTAATCAACTTCTTAATATTTGTTTTTCAAATTGATGAATATTTTTGAAATGCTTGACACGACAAATCAAATAATAAAGAAATTATTGTTCTGATAAATAAATCATTTCAATCTGTTTTTCAACTTAGGCAATTTGATTGATAAATATTATGTAAAGAAATAGTATATCCTTGTCTCTTACATGATTGGATAACTCTTTTATAAATTTTGATTTTTGTTTTGTATTGATCAGACATATCCATTATTTTATATCTGATTATTGTTTGTTATTTCGTCTCTCATTATAATATATTTTCTTTTTCACATCACATTTACTTCAATCGTCCATCAATTCATTTACTTCAAATCGACATTGACCCTAGCTATGTATTTTGTCCTTCATTCCAACCATCGTCATCACTATTATCGCTACTTCAGTCATCGATTCCTGACTCTGATCGGACTCACCTGTATTTCTCCATGCTTGTTGAGGAAAACACATCCATTAGGGTTTTAAAAAGAAAAAAATTTCCTTCATAAATCATATAAAATCTACAAACCCACTGCAAAATTGTTTAATTTTTCCGAGATATGGCATCAAATATTGTTTCCATGGAGTGGGTTCGAGGAGAAACAATCGGATATGAGTCCTTCTCCACCGTCAGTTTAGCCACATCAACAAACACATTTATAGGCCATTCCCACCATTGATGGTCATGAAATTCGTAGACTCTTACAAAGCTTCATCACTCACGAACGAAAAAATCGATGTTTGGATCAACTCGACCATTGTCTTGAAATTGTATGGTGTTCGATGATGGACAGACTGTGGAAACAGTGATGAGATGTAAAACATATTATTGGAGTACGCTCAAAGAGGAAGCTTGGCAACCCACATCAAGAAATTCTAATGTGAACGGTCTACCGAAATCCACTGTGCATCGCCACACCCTATCGATGCTCCAGGGACTTCGTCACATGAATGTGAGTAGCTTCGCCCATTGTGACATCAAAAATAATATTTTGATGTTCGATAACAGTGTTGTTAAGATTATTTTTCAAGCCCGTGAAGAGAACTGGAGTTATTAACGGAGAATAGACGGTGTTAAAGGGATGCAAATCAGAGGAACGCCTTTTTACATTAAGCATGGATTAGAAGTGGACTTGTGGGTGCTCTGATGTGACGTAGTTAAGATATTTAGCGGCAAAACTTAATGGATTTGTAAAGAAATATTGAACGCCATGGCGTTGTTGATGCGTATCGATGTTGCAGACGAACTTTCGAAGATTTCTGAGGAATTTTTGGGAGAAAGAAGAGATTTTTTGTCCAAGTATTAGAGATCCTAAGTAGCCGTCGATCGCGAAAATGATGATTGTGTAGAAGAATTTATTGTGGACTTGAAGAAAGAGGAAGCTTCGGTATCACCTACAGGGCATTTCAATTTCCCCGAGGAGGTTTAGGAATCACTGGTTTTGCATATACAATATAAACCATACGATTAGCCAGACGTAAAAATGGACAATATTGCAAGTGATTGCTTATTTGATTGGTCTGTCTCGCAAAATTTGGTCACCATTAGTCTGAATAATAATAATAATAATAATAATAATAATAATAATAATAATAATAATAATAATAATAATAATAATAATAGGTTCATAAATTGATTTTAACAAAATTTTCATAAAAAATATTATTTTAGAATAAAATTAGTTTATCTTTAAACTTTAATCAAACGATTTATTTCAATATTTAGTGTCTTGTCAATAAATAATTATATATTTAAATATACACAGTATTTTTTAGTTACTAATATATATATATATATACAATTTTATTAGTAATATATATATACACAATTTTATTAGTATATATATTTATATTGTATTGTGTTAATTAGTTTGTTTATTTATATACATATCGTGGTAGTAAATGCTATAAAAACATGATTTTTTGCAAAAATCTATATATTAAAAATGTATGTTTTTTTGTGGCTTCTGAGAGCTTCTCGCCTCTCAGCCTTCCACCTCAGCCACCAAAGTTTATTTCACCATTTATTCTACCTTCTTCCCCACTTTTCTACGATCTGCATTCTCTCACCCACGATCCTCATTCTCTCACCCACAATCTCCTTACCTCGCCATCGATTCTACAACAATTGGTGGTTTTTCCCGTTGCCCCGTTGTTATATCTTCTCTCTGCCCCCATCTCCTCACCTCAACATCGACTTGCAGGTGTTATTTGCTATCCGGCATATCGTACACCTCTCCCACAGCTCTCGTCGCCCCGTCTCCGGTTCATGCCGCATCATTTCGTTGCCCATTCCATCACGGTCCTCTGGATGCCACCTTGATTTCTTCATCTGGACAGTCGAGGTAGTCCCATTTGATTCTTGGCTTGAATTCAGCCATTAGGGTTTGAGGGATTATGTAGGGGTTGTAGTTTGAGCTGTGTTTCTCTTTTGTGACTTTCCCCTGTTTGTTGTTACTGCATCTTAGCGCGATTCGATTCAGCCAATTTGATTCAAAACTGGCTTTATTTGATCCCCTATTGGATACGTATCAGTTTGAACAGGGGAAATTGCAATGGTTGGATGTCTCTCCCTTTACATTTCTTCCTAATCAATTATACACACTGATACACATGTATGTGTGATGAAATTGCAATGGTTGGATGTTTGTTAGTATTGTCGGCGTTGATCCCGTTTGAATCGTACCCATTTCCTGGATCTTTTTGTAGATTAAGGTTCTGGTGTTGATCATCAATGGGTGAAACGGAAGATGGTTTTATAAAGGTATACCCTTTTGACATAATCCTACTTTATTTGCTTTAGATGTTCTAATCTGCAACATTTGCATATTGATTTGGCATGGATAAAATGTTGCAGACAGAGATTTCATCAAATCAAGGTCTGCAAGTATCTATTTTGTTTGGTAGGTTTAAGAATGTATCATGTCGAATCGTCTCGAGGGTTGATGGGTTTGATCCAGAAAAAGCTTTGGCATTCCCTAGCTACCGACCGTATAAGAAGCCTTAAGAAAAGAAAGGCTCAACTTGAAGATTAGCTCTCTTGTTTATGGGGTGACAATGTTTTTTAGGGCTTTGATCGTGATAATCTTCTGAGAAATCTGGTGAAGGAAGCGGCTAGACACAAGAGAAAATCAAAAGAGGTTAAAAAACCGAGCAAGAAAGAAAAGAAGAAGGTGAAGATTGTGTCAATACATGATGAGCAGATTTCGATGTTGTCTTGGATGCAGCTTCTGCAGGTTTCGTTGAAACGGTCAGTTAGATGCTCACTTGATCATCTTGAAATCATATCCTATTGTGACAAATTTGTATGTGGCAATTTTAACTCCCTTTTTCTCTAGGAAAGGGATGAATTGTCAGAAAAGGAATTTAAACTCCTTTTCATAAGCTTGAGGGTTTTGAACGTCGACTTCAACAATCCGGGTCATCCAATAGGCATAACGCCGACACTTTATGAAAGGTCCCGCGAAATCGATCTTCCTCTAATTTGTAGATGTCTTAACATCCTTTTTACCCCAAAAAAACCACTTTGAGAATCTCTGTTAGCTGTCGTTGGTTTTGTGTTTAGTTGTTGAATTTTCCGAGTGTCTGAATTTCTATGTTGTTTCATTGGGTATCGTTGTTGTGTTTCTCCCAGTTGTGTCGGGGAAGCTAGGGTTTTGTTTTTTAATATGGAACTTTATAGGTTATTTGATTTAATGTGTTTTCCCTTGCGGATGCTATTCATTTAGGTGAAAAATGCATGAATTCAATTATAATTGCTTAATATTTACGAGATTCAAGATATACTTTTGCATCTGGGTTTTTTGGGGCTATCTTTGATATATTATCTTTGAATTTTTTATGAATTATAGCGTATTTTTTGTTTGAATTTATCGTATTGATCCCTGATTATTAGAAAGTATATGTACATGTTCTTTTGCCATGTAATTCTGAATTCATGGCAATATTTCAGTCTTCGCTGTAAATTGTATTTCACGTGTTTTGGATGGCAAAATTCACAATAATCATATAACACACATATGATTTGAGATCAAATTCTTTTTAAGGTTTTATCATAATATCATCATTATTCGTATCTAGATTGAATTCAATGGAATTTACATTTTTCTCATGATCTTTTATCTTCTTTGTATTGTATGTTTCCTCTGAATTTAGCTTCACATGGTTCAGGAATTGCCTGTCTATGCGACCTTTTGGTTGTGGTTTTTATCCAGCAAATCTTGAAGTGTTTTTTCTTCTCTTGTATATATTGATTTATTGTTTGATTGTTCAACCTTTTTAATTGGATTCCATGTTTTTTTGCTGCTTTTGACACCAGATCGAGGCGTTTTTGGGTCAAACGAAGAAATTTGGTCCAAGTGCTTTATTAAAGATCCCAAGTAGCTGTCGATCGCGAAAATGATGATTGTGTAGAAGAATTATTGTGAAATTGAAGAAAGAGAAAGTTTCGGCATCACCTAGAGGGCATTTCAATTTCCCCGACTAGGTTTAGGAATCGCTGGATTCACAGATACAATATAAGCCATACGATTTGTCGGATGTAAAAATTGACAATGTTGCAAGTGATTGCTTCTTTTATTGGCCTCTTTCAAAAACTTTGGTCACCACTAGTCTTAATAATATTAATAGTAGGTTTATAAATTGATTTAACCATATTTTCTTAAAAATTATTATTAACTTTTATTTTACGATAGAATAAAATTTTAATTTATCTTTTAAACTTTAATCGAACGATTCATATCTATATTTAGTGTTTTGTTAATAAGTAAGTATCTATTTAAATATACATAGTATATTGTTAGTTAGTATAAAATATATCTGTATATATATATACACACACAATTTTATTAGTATATATATTTATATTGAATTAGTTCTTTAAATTGCAATACACTTATGATATGAATTTAATTTTTATTAAATATTCACATTATACTTTAATATTAATCAATTCAAAATTATTTTGTTTGATTAACTTTTTAATGATTTTGTTGTTCACTTTTAGTAATCCTTTCATATATTTTTAAGTCATTAAAATTTTGAATTTAGTTATATTCATTAACAAATTAATAACAAGTATATCTTATTTTTATAACATTCAACTCATTCAACATGTACGAACACAACTTTTTAGTAAATTAGAAACCACTCATCAATTCCATGGAGTGGGTTCGAAGAGAAATCGGATATGAGACCTTCTCCACCTTCAGTTTAGCGACATCAACAAACATATTTCTAGGCCATTCCCACCATTGATGGTCATGAAATCTGTAGACTCTTACAAAGCTTCATCACTCGCGAACAAAAAAAAATCGGTGTTTAGATCAGTTCGACCACTATCCTGAAATTGTATGGTGTTTCGATGATGGACAGACTGTGGAAAACAGTGATGAGATGTAAAACATGTATTAAAGTACGCTCAAAGAGGAAGCTTGGCAACCCTCGTCAAGAAATTCTAGTGTGAACGGTCTACCGGAATCCACTATGCATCGCCACACCCTATTGATGCTCCAGGGACTTTGTCACATCCATGTGAGTAGTTTCGTCCACTGTCAAATCAATCTTGATAATATTCTGATGTTCGATAACAGTGTTGTTAAGATTATTGTTTCGGCCCGTGAAGAGAACTGGAGTTATTATCGGAGAATAAACGATGTTAAAAGGGATGCAAATAAGAGGAATGCCTTTTTACATTGCACCAGAATGGTTAGGGAAAACAAGCATGGATTAGAAGTCGACGTGTGGACACTATGATGTGTCGTAGTTAAGATATATAGTGGAAAAACTGTACTAATTTGTAAAGAAATATTGAACTTCATGGTGTTGTTGATGCGTATTGATGTCGCAGACGAACTTTCGAAGATTTCCGAGGAATTTTCGGGAGAAAGAAGAGATTTTTGTCCAAGTGCTTTATTTAAGATCCCAAGTAGCCATCGATCGCGAAAATGATGATTGTGTAGAAGAATTTATCGTGGAATTGAAGAAATAGAAAGTTTTGACATCACCTAGATGACATTTCAATTTTCTCGACTAGGTTTAGGAATCGGTGGATTCGCAGATACAATATAAACCATACCATTCACTGGACGTAAAAATTGACAATGTCACTAGTGATTGCTTATTTGATTGGTATGTCTCGCAAAATTGTGTCACCATTGGTCTTAATAATAATAATAATAATAATAATAATAATAATAATAATAATAATAATAATAATAATAATAATAATAATAATAATAATAATAATAATAATAATAATAATAATAATAATAATAATAATAATAATAATAATAATAATAATAATAATAATAATAATAATAATAATAATAATAATAATAATAATAATAATAATAATAATAATAATAATAATAATAATAATATTAACATTTATTTTATTATAGAATAAAATTTTACAGTATGTTGTTAGTTAGTATAAAATATATCTATATATATATATATATACACAATTTTATTAGTATATATATTTATATTGAATTGTGTTAACTGGTTTGTTTATTTATATACATATCGTGGTAGTATAAAAACTATAATATATCTTTTATGCAAAAATATTTTTCAATTTAACAAGGTTGATTATAGTGTATAATAAATTCAAACATATGAAGATTTTTTTATTATATAATGAAATATAAAAATTGATTAATGTTACTAAATACTTATAATGTACATTACTCGTGCAAAGAAAAATATAATTAGTTCTTTAAATTGCAATACATTGACGAAAAGAGGAGTTGTGAGAAAATTATCGTGTACGGTATAGATAGCAACACTTGTGATATGAATTTAATTGTGATTAAATATTCAAATTATACTTTCATATTCATCAATTCAAATATAGTACGAGAAACAGCAAAATAGAAATTAAAAGATAAAACTTGTGTTCATCCATTCCATTCCAATTCAAGTTGATATGATAATTTGTTTGCAGAAACTGTGCATTTCTATTAGATAATATTTTTGCCCTTATTTCCTAAAAGTGAGCACTCGCAAAAACATAAGATGGGAAGTGGAATTCATACCATAACCATTGTGTACAGACTAGTAAGCAAAGCTAGAGATCGCAATAGTAATACAACTAAACCATCACCTTCCACGGTCTCTATCGTCCTCGCTAAGAGATTAGGGGTTAAAAGCTTCAAAATCCTGAACAAAATTTAAATATGAAGGTACATGATGCAAAAACTTGAAAAATCGTCAACTAAAAAAATGGAATCAACAAGTCCCAAGCCATAATAAGCTTCCCTAAGAATCATACTTGTAAAATGCACATTCCAAAAGTGTTCCCGAGAATCCTTTCAGAATCTTTGTACAAGCAATGCGTTATTTTCCCAACATCAAGCACAAGGGAGAAAGCATCAAGTTTCTCTGGATCCAGTTGTCCTCTCTCCTTCATTTTCTTCAACTGTTTCGCACGTTTTTTTATGTGACTGCATGTATCAAAACCAGTTTCCAAAAAAAAGTTGTTTCGCATGTAATCCGAACTCAGTCACTCAAAGTAAAGTTTTCAAATCTCTCATCCGCAACACCACGAATCAAACCTTATCTAGAAACTGATTCCTAATCAGTCTTCAACTAACATTCCCATGAATGCAATTCAATCGTACAACAATACAGGAATTTATAGAAAAACAGAATCATCCTAAAGCTCAGAATTTTAGCTATAACTCGGATTAATAAACTTTTTGTTGAATGACATCTCAAACATTTATAGAGTAACGTTGATAAGCGAAGACGAACGTCGCGAATTAGATCGCTCCATCCAACAAATTCATCCGTTAGTTCCAAAATGAACCCAAAATCTAACAAATTCACTCTAAGTCTCAATTTTATTAATCATGTGGATTTGCCTATTATATGCTACTAGAATTTGAATAATATAAATAAAGTAAGATGAATTGTAAGAGTCCTAGAGCTGATTATATGGATTTCCATGTAATTTTGAGATTTTTCATGATATCCAATGAAAATTCATTTGCTACTAAAATTTTAAATTTAGAGACGAAATTTCTCGATTGATTTTTGGTTCATCCTAAATTTTCGGACGAATTTTGTTTTGTTCCAAAATTTCGAACCAATTTTCATTTTTCCTTAAAATTGGAACATTTGTTTGGTAATTTTAATTAAAAATGGAAAACGAAGTTAAGATTTAAAATTTTTTAAAGAATAGGAAGAAGGTATATGAGAAGAAGAAAAAAGTGACGTGAAATGAGAAAGAGTAATAAGAAGAAGGAAAGATGAGGGTGGGAGGAGGAGGAAGATGATTTTGTTTTTTGGTTTTATTTTTAAATTTATTTATTAATCGGAAACAAATTTTAGACAGATTATAGACAAAAAAAAATTGTCTTTAATTCTTTAACGGAATTTATGTGTCACTAAATCTAGACAGATTTTCATCCGGAATTCTTGACGGAATAATTGTCCCTAATTCTAGATAATATTAATTATCATACAAAGATTTGAAAATAGTGGCAGCATGAATCGAAGGGCTAAGTAATCAATTCAACTTAGAGAGACTTAAGAATGAAATAGAAGTGAACAACGAATGATGTGTTTATCATTTAAATTGTTATTAGTGAGCATCATGATCATCAAGTATGAAATGAATAGTGTTAATAAATGAATAATTTTTTTATAGCATCAATGAAACATCATATGTTCATATATATCTATATGTACATTACTCGTGCAATAAATGAAATAAAGTTTTTTAAATTTCGATAGACTTATTATATGAATCTAGGTGTTATTTAAAAGTTCAAATTATATTTCAATTTCATCTATTTAAAATCCTTTTGTTCGATCAAGTTTTTAATTATATCATTTATTTATTTTTAATGGATTAAATTTATAAATTTAGTTATATTTCATAAAAAAATAATTACTATTATATCTATTTTTGTAGTTTACCTGAACAAATGTGGATAAATTCGTAACAATGGAAAATGTTGATGAAATTGAACTCATTCAACATGTAAGAAAATTATCAATCATTAATATATTATAAATCACTCCTCAACCTATCCTATTTCAAACGGTTCAATTTTATAAAATTAAAAATATAATATTCAACTTTATATACCATATTTCTAAATATTTTGATATTTTTAAGGAACATATTACATATCCACCAATGTAGATAGATTATTTTTTTGCATGTTAGATTATGATAGAATCGTTTGTAGAACAATAAGGTGACAAAATTTTGCTCAGATAGTTGTGCAAACAATTAAAAACAACAATCTTTGTAAAAAAATATTCATTACCCATAAAAAAGGATATCCAAGAGATAAATAGTCGTTTTCGTTAGTTTTTTTGTTTTCATTTAAACCAATAACTAAAAATCAGTAAATGCCTTGTAATGTTTTCAAACGTTGATAATTAAATATATCCCTTCAATAAATGAGACAAATCTTATACCAAAAAATAGTTTGAGATATCAATTATAAATTTATAATTAAATCTTTTTTATGAATTATATTATAATATTATTAGCTATTTCGAATAATATATTGTTATTTAAACATAATAATTTGTACTTGCAATTACATATCTTTATATTATTATTATATATATATATATATATAAATAGTGTCGACAATGTCTAGACATTCTAACGGTTGGTTCATTGTCTGACTAGTGTTTATTATTTTTTTACAACATCGGGATAACACAACATAGTAAATAGTTTTTTAGGATCATACCACGAGAGCTATCAATGTGGAGATGCATACACTAATAAAAGAATGGACAACATGAGACAATTACCTGAAACTAAACATTATGAAACTTACCAATTATCTCTAGCACAAAAGAGAATTTGAAGTTTATGTAAGAGTAATATACCAATTACGCCAAAAAGCATTGTAAAATGTTCAAAAAATTAGACAATTATCTGAAACTAAAGATTATGAAACTTGCCTCAATGTCTAAAGGCTATTTAGTCTGATAATATAAGATATTCTTGCAAAAATAAACTATTTAAAAGTTATTTTTAATGGAATTACTATCTTTGTTCAGCTTTGTAGCTTACCTATTTGCAGAACTGTGATTTAATCTCTCATTCAGCTTTGAGGCCAGTCACTTTCATGCTCTTTTTTTTTTCTAAATATGGGTTTTGGTTATGAAAATTACTATGTAAAATGTCATAATCTAAAATGTTTCTACATTTAAGGATTAGTGATCTCGATCGTTATAGTGGTTTTGAATCAATATAGCTTTAGTGGTGTAGAGTGGATCTTTTTCATTCGCTATTGAATTTAAGAAAAACATAGAATAAATTATAGGTATAGATAGAAGATATGATTAGACGTAAAGGAAAGACGTGTATTGTAGTTGTATTGAGTAAATAATGGGCTAAGTAAATCACTAGACAAAATGAATAATAGAAATACGTGATGTTCATCTTTGTTTTGGATCTTGTTTATCGAAATTCTCATTAAGGTCAAATTTTTTGAACTACTTAGTCCGTTTTTTATAACAGTAATTATTTATTCTAATCGGTGGACATTTTTTATAATTGTAATAATTTATTCAAAAAGGTGTTGATGTTCTTATATATAAATCTTTTGAACTAGTTTTTTTTAATATAGGCAATTTGGGTGACAGATCTTTTGAAAGAAAAAAATAGTATATTGTCATTTTGTATAAGGTTGGATGATTTCTTTATATATTTTGATTTTTGTTTTGTATTGTTATAAGTTCATTGTTTTATATTTGATTATTGTTTGTTTTTTTTATATGTTTATTACAATATACTTTCTTTTCTACATCAAATTTACATCTAAAATCTAGTATCATCTAACTCCTTTAGATAATATTGTTTGAAGGGCATCTATGAAATTATGGGTGAGTTAGTTTGAGATAAAGATGTAAAACTGGTCCATCTTTTATTTTTCAAAAATGTCTTACATTACTCTAACCCCAAACAAAAAAATGACAAGAATGTTTAGCATTGCAATACATTTATCATATAAATTTATTTGTTATTTAAAAGTTCAAGTTATCAAAATATTTTGTTTGATCAATTTTTTAATTATATTGTTATTCACTTTTTAGATTCATTTATTTATTTTAAACTTATTAAGTTTATAAATTTACTTCAATTTTATAAAAATAATGACTATTATATCTAGTTTTTGTAGTTTATCTGAATCAGTGTGGATAAATTTGTTACAACAAAAAATGTTAATGACATTTAACTCATTCAATACGTAATATAATATATATATATATATTGTGTGTTTTGATTATATATATTGTGTTTATTTATATGAATTTATCTTTATCAAATTTTTATATACATATAATATTTTTTTATTATTAATATATAGAAATATATGTATATATAGTGTTTTGTTAATAAGTATATATTTAAATATATACTTATTAGTGTGTTTTAATAAATATGTGTGTATTAATATATAAACTTTTTGTTTATTATTGTGTATATGTGTATATATATATATATATGTTCATTAGTTTATTTTTATAAACTCAATTAGTAAAAGTTATAAAAGCCCTTTAAAACAAATATCTGATATTGTTTGCAAAAACATTTATCAATTCAAACATTGATAAATGAGGTTGATTGCGGTCAAAATTAAATTCAAAGCACAAGAAAAAATTTTATCATATCATCAAATATAAATTGATTTATGAATTTTTTTATCATATCATACAATATCATATATTCACATATATTTATATCTATCTATCGGAAATAATTTTGATTAATTTTTTTATGTTATCATCTCTGACGGAATTGTTTCAATGGACAGTGGGAACCACTCGATATATAAATAGTGTGATGAGGTAGCTCCTTTAAGAAGATTTTAAATGAGAGTCATTTAAGTTTAGAGTAAGCGAAGAGTCATAAAAATTGGAAGAGTTACAAAGAGTGAAAATCCATGAATATTATACCTTAATGAAGATGAAGAGAAACATGTCTATAAAATTTAACATAAAATCTCTATTTATCACATATAAATATAAAAATAAATAAAGTAAAAAAATATTGTGAAAAGATGAGATGGTTTCACCATATTTTAACATTTACAAGGATTATTATATATATATATATGATTTCAAATATAATATTCAACTTTATATATGAATTTTTAAATAGTTTGATTTTTATAGAATATACGACGTATCAACAATAATTATGTCATCTCTTCATCTTTTTATTATACTTATAATTGATTACAATTATAGAGAACAATCATGCATAAGGGGGAGAGAATCATGGGTGACAAGGACAATTTAGTCATATATAATATATGTATCTCGACGTTTATTGGTGTATCTAATATATACATAGGTAGTCTTGTTTAATTAATATAAATACATATATGTATATATGGTTTGTTTATTAGTATATATATATATATATATGATATTAATAATCAAATATATAAATATAAGGACAAAAAAATTATGGAATAAAAAGTTTATCTGATCACGAGATTTGTTGTCGATTGTAAAAACAACATGGAACGGTGTTTCGATTTGACGTTGGTTTCAATCAGAGTTCTGATATGATTGTCCACTTTCTTCCTCATCCTCGTTCAACCTAGTCAATAAATTCGTGAAACAACCGGCTAAATTGATGAAAAAGTCGGAAATTTAAAGTCTTTTTGGATTTCTGTGTGTGGGCAGTTTGGTTCGATCTTTTATTGGTTAGATAAAATTTTATAAATTTTGTGTTGATTAGATACTGTTATCAAACATTATATATTAGATTAACGTTAGAAATTACAACAGTGACTCAATGTAAATTTACATTACAGTTTCCATTACCAGATAAACGGTATAATCTCACGTGAAAATGAAAAGTTTGAATAAAAAGAATGCTTCGAATATATTTTTCATTAAAAAATTTTAAAATCTTTACTCTGCTTTTATAAATAAAGGAAAAGAACCAAAAATTGTTACAATTTGAGAGAAAAATTAAGACACTTAACAACTTTGTTAAACATAAAATTTATTATGTAATGACAAAGTAATAGTTGAACAATTTGCAACCATATGTGCTCTTCATGTAAGTCACAACATCACATTGTTACATGTTTGAGCAAACCTTCATTCTGTGAACACGAAGATCAGTATAGTGAATTTCATGATATATATATATATGTATATATATGTTATTATCATCTTTCAAATTTGGCATAGGTGAATAGCCAAGGCCAATATGGTACTGAATTAAAAGTTTTGTAAATGAGACAAAGATTTTGTGAAAATTATGAATTTAATTAAATTTCATGAAAAATAGTAACTAATATATATTTCATTTTTTATGACATTGAATGAACACAAGGTTAGTAAATTTGAAATCATTTATTAATTTCATCTACTTCAAAAATTAGTGTTAAACTTTATAAATTAACAAATAATTTTAAATATAATATTCAACTTTATATATCATATTTTTAAATAATTTGATATTTTTATAGAATATACGACGTATCAACAATAGTTAAGTCCTCTCTTCATCTTTTTATTGTACTTATAATTGGTTACAATTATAGAGAACAATCTTGCATAAGGGGGAGAGAATCATGGTGATAAAGACAATTTAGTCATATATAATATAATATATGTATCTTGACGTTTATTAGTGTATCTAATATATATATAAATATATTTGTATATAGACAGTCTTGTTTAATTAATATAAATATATATATGTATATATGGTTTGTTTATTAGTATATATATATATATATTATCATTCATTGTCTATCTTCTTCCTCATCCTCGTTCAACCTCTTCAACTTCAACGTTTTGTGAAACGACCGACTAAATTGATGAAGAAATCGGAAATCTAAAGAAAGAACCCATTAGAGTTTTAGAGATCTGGTAAGTGGGAATTTAAAAGAGTGTGTCTAAGGTTTAGGTTTTAAGGACTATTATGTGTGAGTCGTTTGGTTCGATTTTTTATTGGTTAAATAAAATTTTGCAAATTTTGTGTTGGCTATAACACTGTTATTAAACATTATATATTGGATTAATGTTAGAAACTACAACAGTAAATCATAGTAAAATTTCCATTACAACTCTCAACACAAGATTGTAGGAACAATCCTTTATACAATATCAATATAATATAATATACAATGAACTTAGAAACAGAAACAAATAAATATAAATACCGAACGTTTGATCGAGGCCTGCTAGCAGTGTCCTAAGACAGAATTTGTTTCCGCCTAGAGGATTCAACGATCACAGAATTGTATTCTGGCGAATCTACTTTGTATTTTGATTTTGTTAGAAGAGAGCAAAACGGATTCATTGTTTCTTCAATGGCAAGTCTCTATTTATAGAGCACTTAGGAGCCAAAATTCGGTTAACCTTGAACATTCATGATTGTTCATAAGGTATATAATATACAATGAATTTAGAAACAGAAACAAATAAATATAAATACCGAACGTTTGATCGAGGCCTGCTAGCAGTGTCCTAAGACAGAATTTGTTTCCGCCTAGAGGATTCAACGATCACAGAATTGTATTCTGGCGAATCTACTTTGTATTTTGTTTT
>CM071865.1:2803187-2819036 GCA_036759665.1 Gynandropsis gynandra | reverse complement strand
GAAGGAAGGAGAGCACCAGCGGCGTGAGATGGAGAAGCGACCGCGAGAGAGGCGAGCACCAGTGGGGAGTGAGGTTGAGAAGCGGGCGCGAGGGAGGCGAGCACTAAACGGCTTTTGCTAAACAAAGAGAGAAAGGAGGTAACCTAAAAAAACTTGTCGTAAATAAAATAATACGAAATTATTATATACTCAAAAAAAACCCTGAAATATACGTTTAATAATATTAAACTTTCCCTCTAAACTATATTTTTAAAATTATGGATCAAAAAGTATAGTTTAAGGATTTTTTTTATAAAATCAAAATAGAATGTTTAAAACCTATTTTTAAGGGATTTTTTTGAATTTGTACTTTTATAAAAAAACTTTACCATTAATTATAATATTATTATGTTTTAAATTTTATTAAAAATCACAATGTGTATAAAAATGTTAAAATGTTTGGATATTATAAATTTTACATAAATATTATGTTTTTATTAAAAATCACAATGTGTATAAAAATGTTAAAATGTTTGGATATTATAAATTTTACATAAAAAATTGCATGTATATTTATATTTCAAATGAAAAATCATAAAAAATTACAAATCCCAAAATTTAATTATAGTAAGGTGTGCATTATGATAAATTTTACTAACGTTTTCTAAATTAACTAAAACTGTTTTCAATTATTATTATTTTATTTATAAAACATATACTCTTATGTATTTTCAGAATAATTAATAGTGAAATTTTAGACAAAGATGTAAAATTTCATTCTTATCAAATAATTTTAAAAGTAATATTTGATTAGTGAAAAAATATAATTGATATATTTTCAACCTATATAAAATTGTTGTATTATCCGAGTAAGGAAAATACATAATATATCTTAAGATTGAAAAATTGTATGTATAAATATGTTAAGATTATAGCAATTTATTTTTTTATACTCAACCAAAATATTTATATAATAATTATTTAAAATATGATTGGAAATGTATCAAAATTATAAATATCAGTTATAGAATGAATTATAATAATTATCAAGATTATAACATATAAGAAAATGATTTTTAATAAAATTTAAAACATAATAATATTATAATTAATGGTAAAGTTTTTTATAAAAAGACAAACAAAAAAATCCTGAAAATAGTTTTTAATAAAATAAAACTTTCTACTTTTAACTCTATAAAAAAACCCCTAAACTATGTTTTTAAGCAAAAAAAACATAACAAATCTTCATGGTTTTTTTGCTTAAAAAGTATAGTTTAGGAGTTTTTTTATAGAGTTAAAAGTAGAACATTTAATTTTATTAAAACATATTTTTCAGGGTTTTTTTGAGTTTACAAAAATTTATAAATTTCAAAATTTTTTTCATTCTCTATCATTTTTTTTATATTCAAATTTTAAATAATTTTTTATCTTTTACTTTATTATATATATATATATCATATATAAAATATATTTATAATATATTATTTCATGCATATCACATATTATATTTTAATATATCACATATCATGTCATTACATCTATACAAATGTCAGAAATTAGATATTCGACAAATACAAATACAAATAGTATATTCAATTATTTTTATCCATAAGTATTAAATAGATAATTTATTTACTATGTATATATATATAATAAAATTAATTTCAATGATCAAATTATAAATAAAAAACATTATTAATTTTATTTTAAGACTGAATATAAAATATATAAACAAATAGCTATTGTACTTAAATTTGAAGGACTAAAATGTAATTTATAAACCTTTTTAACCATAATGTTCTAACCTAATATTCACTCCAAACTGTTGTTGTTTAGAAGACTGCTGCAGCACTCCCTAATAATCGAAACCATCATCCACAAACCTGATAATCGAAACCTTTGTCGCACTCCCTCTGTCAGACGCCTTCCTCCGTCGTTAGACGCCTTCCTTCGTCGAACTCCGACTGTAGCCACCATCCACAAACCTAATCATCGAAACACATCCTATGTCGCACTCCCTCCGCCAGAAACCCTCCTCCGTGGCACTCCCTCCGTCATACGCCCTCCTCCGTCGTACTTCATACTCCTCCTTCGCACGCCCTCCGTTTCGAGTAAGTGTGTCGTTTTTTAGCTTTATCGGTTTGTTATAGTTTAGTTGATTTTATCCGTTTTTCATTGGTTTAGATGTATATATCATACTGTTTATTGGTCATTTCTATGTTTTTATCAGTTTGGCTGCAATACCTCTATCAGATTGGCCGCATTACATAGCCCTCGATTTCGAGTCATCGTGTTCATCTCGCATAACTTGGTAATGTTTCTTCGCATGTTATTTGTATGTTGTATAATCAATAATGATCGATTTTTTGTTGTTTATATATGTAGTGTAAGATGGAGTCTACAACATAAAACTCGAATGTTACAACTGGAGTTTATGGTTTTTTTGTGTATTTATGCAATTTGAAGATTATTTATGAATTATATTTTGATAATTATTTATTTTTATAAGAATTTTTAATTAATTTTTTAAAAAAATTGATTTTAGATACGAATACGGATATCCGAATATTTACGGATATTCGAATTTACGAATATCCAAATTTAGGGATACAAAATCGAATAACAAAATCGAATATTTGACGAATACGAATACAAATAATCGGATATTTATGGATATTCACTATTTGTCCATCATTAATATATACATATCATCATTAGACATATCATATCTAAATAATTATTCTTGAGTTTATTTTTAAACTACACTAAACTGAAACTTTCATTAATCCATCCGTTGAATCAATACAATTGCTTGGATCAAACCCATTAAAATTAATCCATTAACTAAATGGGCTGGGTCCACCAAATTTAGAAAATACATTAAACCAAATTTGACTTGGGTTGAGTTGACCATCCATTTTAACAATTCAACAATTGATAAACGATGATAGCCATTGTGACAATAAAATTTACCAAAAAGTTTTTCATTATAGAAATATGAATTGAGTATTGTTAATAACTTAACATTTTTGGAAGAGAGTATACAGTGCAAATATAAAAATAAAGTAAGGGCTCTAAATTTTATAAATTGTTTGAATTTATGGAAAATAGTTACTAATATACCGAACTATCGTGGATAGATTGGTAAACAGAAAAGATGTTAATAATATTGAGCTCATTGAATATATAAGAAAACAATCAATGATGGGTATATTGAAAATTGCTGTTTAATTTCAATAACTTCAAACCATTAGTATTTCATTATATTGATGAACTAAGTGAAACATAATTTATCAAAATTTAATATGATAATTCTCCCATGTAATTTTTTAATTAAATTGATAGTTTTAGGGAATATACAGTTATATGGGAGAGGGGTGGGGTGACATAAGTTTTGCTTGGATTGCTCCATAAGCAATTGAATGACAAGACTATATGATAAAGATGTTAAATTGCTTTCGAACTAAAATATATGTATGATGTGAATTTAATTGCTATTTAAAAGTTCACATTATATTTTATTTTTTATCTATTCAAAATCTTTTATTTAATATCACTTTTTAGTTATATTGTTTACTTAAAAAAATGCAATAGAACGGGCATAGAAATGACACATCACAATATTTACTATTTGATTGGACATCTCTTTAGTAAGATAAAATAATTCAATCTTTAATCAAATTAGAAAATTTAAAAATATATCATATAGATGATGATATCATGATAAATATTTCATTCACTATTAGAGTTTATGGTATAAACATCAATTTAATTTAGTTTAAGTATGATATAAAAAATTAAAATCATATATGTGAATTTACAGTTTTATATAAATCAAAAAACAATATTATAAAAATAGTATATTAATCTAAAAATATTAGGGGTGGGCAAATAGCGAATATCCATAAATATTCGACTATTTGTATTCGTATTCGTCGAATATTCGATTTACTATTCGTATTCGTAAATACGGATATTCGTAAATTCGAATATCCGCAATTATTCGGATATTCGTCGGATATCTGTATCCGTAATAAAATCAATTTAAAAAAATAATAAAAAATTCTAAATAATTTACATTTTATTCCTTAAATAGGGTTAAAACTTTTATAATTTACATTTTAGTCCTTAAATTTTAAATATAATAACTAAATCTTGATATATTTTATATTTGATTTAAAAATAAATTATAATAATATTTTTTATTTATAATTTGATCTTTAAAATTAATTTATTACATATATATCTATATATTAATCAGCCCTAAAAAATACCATATTAAATGAATATTTATTTTTATTTTGGTTGGGTTTACACATGTGAATATATATATATATAATGATTTCAAATCATTATAATTACGAATGGAGTCGATCTATAATTAAATTGGTTGGATTGGCATTCTTAAATCGATGTTCTATTTCACATGAATAGGTCAATCTTTGGAATTTTTTTCATAGATGGAGATTTTTATAAAATGATATATTTAATGTCTCTGATTAAACCTTAAACGCAACGTTTTTAAAAAAAAAACTTATCTGGTCTAATGTATCAATCTCAAGTTGTGAAGATTTGCATGCAACAAAATCTTGTATTGCTGAAATTTCTCATTGCTGATCTTGATATTTGCTGGGGTTCAACTATTCTGGTCTTGATTTTAAGGTAAAGAAAGTTTCATCTTATCTTGATCCATGATCTAGATCGATATTTCTTTCTTAAATAATTTCAATAGAAATTATAGATTCAATTTGAGTGTTTTAATGAAGTGAACATCGATTTGTGATCTTGATGGGTTTAAAAAATTTAGGGTTTCGTGCGATTTATAATAGATTTTGTACATATTTGTATAAATTTTTTTATTCATCTCGTTTTTTAGTAAGACTTTTTGTATTTTGTATTGTAATGGAATCCGTTATTTTTTGTGTATGTCTCTTGCACTATTAGATTGGTCTTGTTCTAATAGAAATGAATGATGATTCTTAGTTATTCATTGAATTTGAATGATGAGATAAAAATGCAGATTTTTTGTAAGATCTTGAGTTTGTGATCTTTGTTGAGATTGATGGATTATCTTTTAGCAAGAGATTCAAATTTATAAGGATATTAGAATTTATTAATCAACAAAGAAATAAATTATAAAATGAAGAAAATCTGTAACTCTAAAATGCAATCAAAACTAACATCTTATTATTAAAACAATCCTAACTTTCTCCACTCCATTGTAAACTAGACTATCGAAAAATCCATTTACATTTATAGATCATACGTCCAATTTGATTACCAATTGATTACCGAAATTCTCGTTAAAAATGATTAAAATGTCAAACTACTTGAATTTAGTTTTTTAAGAAAAAAATACCTAAAATCATGTGATGATCGATTGTGTCATAAGGAGTTCTTTTCTCTTACGATACTTAATAGAACTTTATCATATCCTCCTAATCTCAGCTTTGTTATATTGTCACATAAAATTTGATGAGAGCAAATCGATGGTGACTGAAGCATAATTAAATTTTGTGTATTGCATTAGATCATGGTTTCTTTTGCCACTTAGCTTTAGACAATCATAGTTTTCCGTAATATATATCCATTTTATCTCAAAACCGGCTTCATCTACATTTAGATCCCAAATAAACAAGTTTAATGGTATTCTACATAATGAAAAAGTATGTACTTCTCGCCACAGCGGGTGTTGACATTGTTTAGCAAATCTGGTGCTTTCAAATGAGTTTGAACTAAACTAAAACATAGTTAGATTATGTTCTGTTTTTCTCTCTTTTTTTAAAAAAATATGAATCAAATATAACACAACCAAAACGACCTTAAATGGTAACTTTTTTCAATTAACATAGACTGGATTTTTTTTTCTATATTATGTTTCTGTATACAATTAATTTAAAGGCAAATAACTTAATTTTTTTATTTATGATTTGATATTTAATGAGGGAAATATAATTCTAAATATCCAAAATGAATTAGATTAATCGGTGAATATTCAATATATTTATTCAACTTTAAAAACGACTTTCAAGTACTTCGGATTTTGACAAAAAAAATAGATATAATGGATCGTAGGATAAAAAAAAATCCATAGTCAATTGCGTTTACTTTATTATATAGCATTAAAGGTAGTGATGTATATAAACATATATACATATATATATATATGAGAATACTTCGTACTTTGGTGATACCCCAAAGATATATTTCTTACTTTTTTTTCAAATAAAATATAAGAAATTTAGGAAGAAAATAGCAAAACAGCTAAATTGTAATATTTCCGTTTGACTCGTAAAATAGGTACATGTTTGTACTACCATGATACAATAAATTTTTTTTGGATAAGGTTTATGCCACTTGGATATCCGACAAAATCATACCCTCATAATTTATCTTAAATTCTTCTTGTAAATTATCTATGTTAACGAATTATTTCGATAAAAACTTCAAATATACATACATATATGACAGATAGATTGATCCTTTTAAAAAATTTTATTGTACACATGTTTAATATGACCCACCAAGAAACTCATGAAGCATTATGTTTCCAATTCTTTAATTTTTAAAACATCAATATTTTAATATGAATTTACTTTTTTAAAGTTAGGTTATCTTTTCAAATGTTTTCCACAAATTATCCGACGGATAAAAACTTAACGCAAAAAATAAAATTTAAACTAAGAAAACTCCATTGGCATTTGGGTGTTTGTCTGTACTTTTAGTCCAAATAAATATTTTACAATACATTTATTATATAAATTATAATTATGTTATTTTGTGTTATTTTCACATTATGAATTTATATAAAAATATAGAGAAATTCTAATTTTAACAAAAAATTACTTAAAAATTTATAAATTTAGGATTATAATCATACAAATACAAAAATAAAGATTTTCAGCACGTTAAAATTTCAATCGATATAAATTTTTATATAAAAAATCTGAAACGATAAATTAGATACACACAATTAATGATGAAGATTATCGATCATAACTCTTCGAATAATTTGGATTAATAAATTTGACTCGTTAAATGATATCACAAATATTTATATACTACCATTTGATAAATGAAAAGGAACGTCACGTATAAAATCATTTTATCCACTAAACTTGTTGGTTCCAAAACGAAATTAAAAACTCATAAATTCACTATAAATGACATTTTAACAATTGATTTGCCTATTTATGCTACAAAAAATTGAATAATATAAATATATTTAACTAAAAAACAATAAAATAAGATATGATTCTATAATTCTATTACATGGATTTACATATAATTTTGAGATTTTTTATAAATTTTAATATAATATTGAATCTTTATTTTTTAATTTATTTTGGAATGTTGTTTGATCGAATGATATGGCGTTTTATCCGTATAATTCGTTGTTAAAGATATTTTTATAAAAAATTCAATCGTTTTGAATTTTTTGATATATCAACATGTATTATTTTAGTTGAATTGATTAATTATATCGGTTAACTTACAAGGTTGATAAATTTGAATAGATTGCAATTTGTGATTGAATTGGTTTATAGCACACAATACAAGCTTTAAATTCCATTTATTTATATAATAAGAAAACAATAGATAATAATATTGGCAGCTGAGGCGCAGCTACCATACCAGCCTACCAACTTCTCACCATATTTTCCACGTGCTAAAAAGGCCATTATTGTCATTGTACAACTTCTTACAATCTTATATTTATTTATATTAAACTATATTAAAATTTATTTATATATAATTACTTCTATTTTTTTCATAATTATACAAATATAATTATTTGTTTTTATATTCTTTATAAAATATATAAATATGTATAACATTCATATAAAGACAACAAATGTTAATAAATATAAGAGTAATATTATCTCATCTCATTTTTTCTTTTATTTTATTTTTCATTTACATTTGTGGATTTATTCAATTTTTAATATTATTTTTACTTTTATATTTTGCTCTTTTATCAAATATAAAGGACAAAGTTTGTGGGAGTTTCGTGTGCATTTGTTGGGGTTAAGATATGGTCCATTTTATCAGCATGGTCAAAACTAATAAGTTTTATTCTATAATAAATAAATATTCAATATTTTGACCAATAATAACAATTTTCGTAAAACTCACACACACATATATATATATATATTCATTAATAATTTTGTAAAGACGAGTAACAAACATTAGTTTAATAATTAAGATACTAATTAATTGAGTTGCAATCAAATTTTGATATATTGATATTAATGACTAAAAACTTGTATCACTTAGGAGTTTAATTTACATAGATGGGTTGATTTGAATTGAGTTAAAAAAATTATGAAAATTATTATATTAAATAAAAAGAGTTCAATTCAAACACAAATTACCAATTCTTTACTTCATATATATAACTTGAATAGCCTATGTTTTGGTCATACGTATAAACATTTTCTATGCTTATAGATATACATATATATGACATAATTACAAGATCATTGATATTTAGATAATTATCCAAATTATATACATTTATATTAAGATGCAAGATTTATTTCTTGAAAAAATAAATTAAAAATAGCTTTTTATGATTTTAAATGAAATTCATGCATTTTATGACCCAATATATATTTTTCTTTTATAATGTGAATATTCTCTTTAATGTAAAACTCGACTTTAGAGTGGAAGATATATTTTATAATTATTTATTCATTAATTGAGTTTATATATATTATATAAAATATTGTATATAAAAATTTTTGATTGCTATTATAGTTGTAGAAATTTTATATACTCAAACATGGAAAATAAATGTTATGTTTTATATGGATGCTTAGTAAATAAATATTATCATAAAATAATATATATTTTTTTGAGGAGTGAAAAAAAGAATATTCATAGTGTTGTGTCACGTGGTCGAACATGGCCGCATTTCCTGTTATATTCAACAGTTTCATCGCTGCATTTGTTTAACGTTACCTTTCTTAATCAATTCCAATTATATTTTAACCCCTTAATAAAAGAAATTACTCAATTAAAATCCACGTAAGCATTCATTCATGTATGAATATTCCTCTAGTGGGACCGTTGAGTATTTGTATTAGATATTTTATAATTATACCCAAATTATTCAATATTTGTAAGAATGGCTAGATATATTTTTTTCGCCATATTATTTAAAAAATTTAAAATTCTATATCTATTAACACAAACATTTTTAAAAAATAATAAGCAATTCGTAGTATTATGGATCAATATTGGAATAAATTGAGTGTACCGTTTATATATTGAAAAGGTAACTAGAATTGAAATTTTAATTTGATTGGGGTTCTTTTAAATATACATGGTAGGCAACTACTTTTTAAGCAAGTGTATTATTACCTTTTTTGTAATAAAAAATTATATAATTATGTATATTAATCAATAACGACAATATAATTACATCATTGCACCTAAAAGCTAAAAGCTTTATTTGTAATTAATTATTATTTACGATTATTAATTTTTTTTTAAAAAAAAGAACAAAAGGCGTCCAGGTTCATTCACATAAACAGCTCTTAAATCAGTCTCTCTATAAAAACAGATCAAACACCAACATTTTCGCTAGGAATCAAATCGAAAAGAAGGAACCTTTTTCGATTTCATCTTCAAATTCCTCCTGATTACTCGAAGACGAATCTCTCCATTAAAGGAGCTTGAAGAAGCCATCGAAGGGTCATTTCCTTTGTTCTTACTTGTTCTCAGTATTCTCTCAAAGAGACCCTTCAATGGCTTCAATGGCTGCCGTCTTCACCAAAACCCCTTTCCTCTCTCAACCTCTTCACAAAACCCACAACTCTGATTTTACTCCCGCCGCCGTAGTCACCTTCATGCCTTCTTCTAGCCGCCGTAGCCTCCGCCTCGGCGCCGTGAGAGCGGGGCTGATCGAGCCGGACGGCGGGAAGCTGGTAGAGCTGGTGGTGGCGGAGCCGCGGAGGCGGGAGAAGAAGAACGAAGCGACGAAACTGCCGCGTGTGGGATTGACGGCGATCGATGTTCAGTGGGTTCATGTCCTGAGTGAAGGCTGGGCAAGTCCGCTTCGTGGATTCATGAGAGAATCCGAGTTCCTCCAAACTCTTCATTTCAACTCGCTCCGTCTTGACGACGGTTCCGTCGTCAACATGTCGGTGCCCATTGTTCTCGCCATTGACGATGAACAGAAGGCCCAGATCGGCGAGTCTTCCCGGGTCACGCTTGTAGACTCGGAGAATAACCCCATCGCTATCCTCAACGAGTAAGATCATCCTGAAAGCTGATTTTCTGCGTTTATTTTAAGAATTTCATTACAGATTTTTGTTGGATTTTATTCAAAATTGAGATTACAAAGTGTCATCAAAGAAGAATTCCAGCTTTATAGGAATTTTAGGAAGAAAATTGGAAGATTCAGTGATTGCAATGACGCCATCTTTAATGTTTTGGAGTCTTGAATCTCTTATTGTGATTCAAGTCTTTCTGGGTTTAGATAAAAATCCAACCTTTTAGGGTTTAGGGTTTAGGGTGATTCAGTGATTGCAAAGACGCCATCTTTATTCTTATTTTGATTCAAATACTTATGTTCTTTGATGATACGAGGAATCAAATACAAGTTCTTCTTGATATGTTTAGACATCAATAGAAGATTAAGAGCAATGCTTAGGCTCATGCCTTTGGTGAAATGACAGTTTGTTTATTGTCATTTGATCAGCATTGAGATTTACAAGCATCCAAAAGAAGAAAGGATAGCTAGAACATGGGGAACCACCGCTCCTGGATTACCCTATGCGGAAGAAACCATTTCCAAATCAGGAAATTGGCTTATAGGCGGTGATCTTGAGGTTCTCGAACCGATCAAATACCAAGACGGGCTTGATCGATTCAGACTCTCACCCTTTGAATTACGTAAAGAATTCGAAAAGCGTGGCGCAGATGCTGTCTTTGCTTTCCAACTCAGAAACCCTGTTCATAACGGTCATGCCCTTCTCATGACTGATACTCGTAAGAGACTTCTTGAAATGGGATACAAGAACCCTATTCTTTTGCTTCATCCACTTGGAGGCTACACAAAGGCGGATGATGTTCCTCTAAGTTGGCGAATGAAGCAACACGAGAAGGTATTCATTCTGGTTAATCATTTGGGACATAATTCAATGCCAAAAATGTTGTATTTTGAGGAAAAAGCATTGTTTTTTATGAATCAATAGGTTCTAGAGGAAGGTGTTCTTGATCCAGAAACAACTGTGGTTTCGATATTCCCGTCTCCAATGCATTACGCTGGTCCAACCGAGGTACAATGGCACGCAAAGGCTCGAATCAATGCTGGTGCAAACTTTTATATCGTGGGTAGGGATCCAGCGGGCATGGGTCACCCCGTGGAGAAACGAGATCTATATGATGCTGATCATGGAAAGAAAGTACTGAGCATGGCGCCTGGACTCGAACGACTCAATATTCTTCCTTTTAAGGTATGTTAAAACATACCCGTCTCGATATTTCCTTCAAAGATCATATCTTTATGATTTCAATTGATTCAATAGGTTGCTGCATACGATAAAACACAAGGAAAGATGGCATTTTTCGATCCCTCGAGACCTCAAGATTTCTTGTTCATATCTGGCACTAAGGTAACAAAAGGGAATTTAGATTTGGTCGATCCGATTGATCTGAGAAGAAATGTTATCGTAATTGGTTAATGTTGTTGCAGATGCGTACATTGGCGAAAAACAAAGAAAGTCCTCCGGATGGATTCATGTGTTCTGGTGGATGGAAAGTTCTGGTGGAATACTATGAGAGCTTAACTCCTTCCACTAATGGTAGACTCCCTGAAGCTATTCATGCTTAGAACAGCTAATTTGGGACAAAACAAAACCTTTCTTGTATAGCAAAAACCCTACTGTGATTATATATATATATATATTATCATAAACTTCTTTCTGAATAAATAGTGGGGTTGTGATCATCGGAATGTGGCTTTAGTTCTTGCACCCTCCCGGTGAAAATGTACCATATTAAACTATTGTGTTTTGGAAGTTATTTTGTACTCTTTAAATGGGGTGATTTCAAAAATACCTCAGATGTTATTTGGATAAATGCAATTTCAATTATATTCTTATAAAATTGAAATTCTCAAATTGTCTTATGTGATCCATATTCAAAAATCGTTTGAAACTTCTCAACTTCTAATAGTCTCTCGGGTAAATTTGTCTCGTATACATGAAATCATGTAACGTTATGAGGGTATATTTGATATTATGTGTTTTATGTTTAAAATGAAGTTTTTTTATTAATAATTGTGGAGTTCAAAGTTTATACAGTAATATATATAAATCTATTAAATTTATAATATAATTATAGATAAAGTCAATAAAAAACAAATGTGGATGTGCATTTGGTTAATTCAGAGTTTATATAGTAGTTTATAAACCATAAGTCGATTAAATTTGTAGTAAATTATAATAAATCTAATAAATAAAAACAAAAGTGGATATATATTATAAATAAGTGGATAAATTGTTAGTAAATTTAATATAGAGATAAAATCAATATAAAAAACAAATGCAGAGCAGAAAATTTCAAAATTGAGACACTGGATTGTATCTTAGATCCCAAGTTTGATACTATTAGAGGGGAACGGAAGTCCCAAGAATATAATTCAATGGGGATTATCAAAAATATTTTTGTAGGGTTAAAATGCTTTAAAAATATCCTTGGCTGAAAAAAAAAGTTTCAATTTCAAATCTACCTTTAAAATATTGATAATCCCATATTACCCTTGACGACAATTTTTCTCTCTCCTCTAGAGCACCTCTAATTCTCGCGCGAAAATTACTGTTCCCCCACACCATAACAGATTCGACGAGAGTAGCTTGAAATCGGCATCAGATTCGCTGCCAATAGGTTGAAATCCTTTGTTGTCAACAAAGAAGCTTGCAATTAAGCACGTTCCGCAGAAAAACCAGGTATGCATAGTGAGTTTTTCGTGTTTCTCTTGTGTTTATTGCAATGTCAAAGGTGACAGAGTGGGTCACAGAGTCGTACGGTCGCACTGGGTCACAGAGTCTCATCGAGGGGTCAAAGGGATCAAAGGTCGTCGCAGGGGTCCAAGGGTAAATGGGTTGAAAAGGGTGAAAGGGTCGCAGGGGTCCAAGGGTAAATGGGTCGCAAAGGGTCAAAGGGTCGCAGGGGTCCAAGGGTGGGTCGCAAAGGGTTGAAGGGTCGCAAAGGGTTGAAAGGGTCGCAGGGGTATAAGGGTCGCAAAGGGTTGAAAGGGTCGCAGGGGTCCAAGGGTCGCACGATCGTTGTGGGTCAAGGAATTTACCCCTCTTTTTATGTTTTTATTACAGGTGTAATGGATACGGTGGATGAAAAATCACACTGATTTATTTTTTGTATGATGGTAAATGGGAAAAAACCCAAATGGAGAATCTGAATGGGTTGGTAGAGTTCAGGAAAACCAGAGAGTATTTTTCTTATGTCCTCCGGTTAGTCTGACATACCAGCAACTGATTGATGAGTTATGCGCAGAGATGATGGTGGATAATAATACAACGAAGTTGAAGTTACCAATATTCGTGAAAATAGGAAGCCGGCATATATAATGAATGACAAACATCTTATTTGTTATCTATTCGATCGCATAAGAGGAATTCGACCACTACTGTATGTGGTTTTGAGAGGGAAATTGAGCCTCTAATTTCTGCTTTTGAGAGGGAAATTGAGCCTCTAATTCCGGCTTTTGGAAGCATTGCTAAAGAAGGTGAGGATCGAGGTGTTGTAGATTATGATGACTGTGTTATTGCAGGTCTAGTTAAAAGTAGAGTTGATGAGAGTAATCCGGAGACAATAGATATTTTGGATTCGGATGATTCTGATAGTGAACATACAAGCGGGTTAAGAGAAGATGGTGGGTGTGCCATGAACGTGGTAGTTGATGGAGTTGTTTGTGGCAATAATAAAGTTGTTTCTGATGTGCCAGCAGAGCATAAGTATGGTGATGGTGAGAACAACTCGCAAATGGTAGTTCACAATTGCAAAAATAATATCTTCGAGTTCGGAGATGATTTGGATCTTAAAATTGGGCAAGAGTTTGATAGCAAGAAGGATGTACATGCATTTGTAAGGAAGGGTTCAATCGAAGCTTCGTTTAGATATACAACATTGAGATCTGATACGAAGCTGTGGGAAGTACGATGCAAGTTTTTCGGAAATGGTTGTAAATGGAAATTACGAGTGGCAACAATCCCGAATTCCAAATGGTTTAGTGTGAGTCATCCCATTCATAATTGTTCACCTGTATCTAAACGGACCGAAGCTACAAAGGGTACAATGCAAATGGTTAAGGATTATTTGAAAGAGGAATTTGCCGAAAGTGATGAAACACCTCCAGCAAAAGAATTGATGGCTCGTGTAAAAGCAAAATATGGTGCCAATGTATCGTATTTGATGGCATTAAGAGGCAAATGCGGTGCTCAAAAGGATATTCGTGGTGATGACTTTGAACATTATAGGAGGTTTCCAAGGTGGTTGCACGTGTTTATAATAAGAAATCCCGATTCTGTCGCAGATCTTGAGTTCGACAATGATGGAAAAAGCTTCAAATACCTTTTTATGGCTGTCGGAGCGGCTATAAGGGGATGGAAATACATGCGTAAAGTGGTTGCCGTGGATGCGACATTTCTGACAGGAGTGTACAAGGGAGCATTGATTATGGCGACCGCACAAGATGGTGAACATCACCAATATCCTCTTGCATGGGGAATAGTCGACAGAGAGAAGGACGAATCATGGACGTGGTTTATGTCAAGATTGCAACAGGTGGTACCGGACGGACGTGATGTCGGTGTGATAGCGGATCGCCATAAAAGCTTGATCAAAGCAGTCAAACAAGTGTATAAAGAAGCTGATCATGGTTTTTGTGCGCGTCATATATCGCAAAATATAAAGAGCTACGTCAATAAAGGCCATGGTAGAAAGACTTCAAAGGGTGATACTGTGGCGGAAATGTTCTTCAAATGTACGGCAGCACACACGGAGAACGAATTTGAAGTGCTATTGAATGATTTGAAGGCCAGGTATCCTAATGTTGCAAAGTATTTGGAGAAAGAGGAACTTGATCCCGTTAAGTGGGCAAGATACAAATTTAAGAGGGAACGGTACAACTTATTAACAACTAATGGCGCCGAGTCAATAAACTCAACGTTGAAGAAGTCAAAAAAATTGACGATCCTAGGGCTTTTAGATATTTGTTTGGGAAAGACAGTGGAATGGTTCAATAGGTATAGGTTGGAAGCAGCTACCGGTGATGATTCTCAAAAGTTAACACCTTACGTTGAGAAAACGTTACATGCACGGTTTGGACAGGCATCCAAGTATGATGTTATTGAATTGAACAGTCTCACTGATGAGTAGACCCTTTGAACTTTTGCGACCCTCGTACCCCTGCGACCATTGTACCCCTGCGACCATTGTACCCCCTGCGACCTTTGTAATGTTGTGCCCTTGTACCCCCTCCAACCTTTGTAATGTTGTGACCTTTGCGCAGGTATCCTAATGTTGCACAGGTATCCTAATGTTGCAAAGTATTTGGAGAAAGAGGAACTCAACGTTGAAGAAGTCAAAAAAATTTACTATCCTAGGGCTTTTAGATATTTGTTTGGGAAAGACAGTGGAATGGTTCAATAGGTATAGGTTGGAAGCAACTACCGGTGATGATTCTCAAAAGTTAATACCTTACGTTGAGAAAATGTTACATGCACGGTTTGGACAGGCATCCAAGTATGATGTTATTGAATTGAACAGTCTGAGTGATGAGTATGAGGTGAGAAATGAGATGGGTAGAAGATTTGTAGTGAGTCTTAAAAAAAGAAC
>CM071865.1:2770870-2796636 GCA_036759665.1 Gynandropsis gynandra | reverse complement strand
AACCATTCTGGGACTCGACAGCCTGCAAACCCTAGAAATCGACGCTCAACCGACCATTGCGACCCAAACCGACTCACTGAGACAACCGACTCAAACGACCCTTAGACTCTCTGCGACGCTCAAGCGACCATTGCGACCCAAATCGACTCACTCAGACTCAACAGACTCACTGACACTCACACCCATTTCAAATCAATAAACCATTTTGGGACTCGATATCCTCCAAAACCCTAGAAATCGATCTACTTACACTTATTGACGCCATTGAAGATTGACTCGTGCTCTCTTCTCCACCGCTGCTGATTCTAGCCATTTCCTTCTTGCCAACTTCGAATCGATCCCTCCCAAGTTCGAAATCACTTGTTCTTTCTTGGCTTTTACTCTCCCAGAATGCGGGTTTGGCTTTTACTCTCCCAGAATGCGGGTTTGGCTTTTACTCTCCCAGAATGCGGGTTTGGCTTTTACTCTCCCAGAATGCGGGTTTGGCTTTTACTCTCCCAGAATGCGGGTTTTCTCACGTTCGAAAATTAAGGGTAAATTTGTCTTTTCTCCAATTTTTTTCCGATTAAATAATTATTTTAGGGAAGGGTATTTTTGAAGCGTTTTAGCCCTACGAGGGTATATCTGATATTCCGCCAATTCAAGGTTGTTTTCAAATATAAATTTGGATTTAACTAATTTTAGAAGTTAGTTCAAGAATTTAGGGTTGTTCAGTATAATATATATGAATTATTTATAAATATATGTTTTAATCGATGTAATATAATTTATCATAACATTTTTCACGTCCAGGTTCAATGTGGACATCACAATTGGATATCCAATATCGATATATTCAAATTGGTACGAACTTGACTCTCATATCTTATCAAATATAGATTTGGATATAACTAATTTCAAAAGCTAACTTCAGACTTTAGAGTTATTCAATACGATATATATGAACCTAAAATTCATATAAAAAAAAATGTGAAACAATTTATCATGATAAGATTTTGCGACTGATGCTTTTCAATTATTTTATCTTTTTTAATCATATCATTTTTCCGCAATTTAATTCAATGTAATCGTTATTATCCTGATATCAAAGTTATAACATAATTGTTATAATCATTATATAAAATCGTAATCAAAACATAAAATCGATTTAAGTCATAATATAAAAAATACTCTTTTACAACTTACTAATAATATTGCATAATTTGAAAAAAGAAAACATGTTATATAAAATGGGAAATTGTAAATGGTGTACAAGTTAATGCTTGCTAGGCAAGTCATTCGTTTTTTTTCTTTTTTTGGTAAATGTTGGGTGAAAAAGTACGATCTGGATGTCTGTCGCCGGCGATTTGAATCTTCTAATCTCCCGTGTCTCTCCTGATCATAGATTCCGAGGTTTGTCTGTTTGATCTCACGCCATTTTTAAATTCGTTTGGGATTTAGGGTTTAGGCATGGTCTAGTTGCATGCAACCTGTTTGTTCAAATGCCTGAGAGAATAAAAAATATATAACAGATGAATGTTCCTTACAAAAAATCGATTACGAGGAAAAATTGTGTTTGCTTTGTCAGTGAGGTTGAGATTTTTTTCATTTTGATCTTGCTTTCAGATTCGGTGGGAAAAACTGGCTTTCTTGGGGTGTAATTTCATTTTCTAATCACAATTTACTGATCTGAATTCACTTATTCTTCTTCTTTTTCTTTATGTATACAGTCTTAAACATAGTAGATTAGCCCCCTTAAACTCATAATTAGATGTTGCCTTTGTGAAAAGATAATTGAACTTTCTGTATGTTCCACCTTTTTTTTACTGTGTTGGGCAGGATTCAAAATTCATATTAGTTTATTTGGTGATTAAGATTGGATTAGATATGGATGTGTTCCTAATGAAATCCAAAGAACAGAAAAGGGTCTTGGTCATTTCCAGTAGTTCATTTTGGAGTTAAGATTAGATTAGATATGGATGTGTTCTTAGGTTATTTGGTGATTAAGATTAAGATTAGATTATATATGGATTAGGGTTTCTTTAATTAACATAAATCTGGAAACCCTTCTCTTATTTATTGTAAATATGCCAAATATATAAAAAAATGACTCATTTAACAGACTAATACTCCATTAGAATGTGTAATTTACTGCTTGTATTTACACTCATATTGTCTTCTTCCATTTCAGGTAGCTGAAGAAATGTCTCTTTGGAACAGGTACACATTTGACCAACCACCCAATCGGCCACGAGACGGCTGCAACCGCCACACAGATTCCCCATTGGCCCCAAGTAAGTCTCTCTGTATCAGCAAACCTCTTCAGAAACTCAACCATCACCACCTGAAGAACAATCGTCACAAAGATGATTCCCATAAACAACTTGTTCTTGTGTATGCCCTCGAATACATTCTTTTTCTCAAGCTTCCGTGCGTTGAACTCATTGAAAACCTGACAAAGAACAAAGATGTTGAAGATTAACGTGTCTTTTACTTCTTCAGTCACTCCAAAGATGGATTTTCCTCTGAACTGTAGTGTCAACAAGATGGATATCTGGTAAAGTGCTTGAGCTAGTAGATTTCTCCACATGATGTTAGTGATGAGCGGCTCTGTTCTTCCCACTGGCGATTTTTTCATGAGTTCGTTCGTGGGTTTCTCTGTGGCTAAAGCTAAGGCACCGAGAGTATCCATGATCAGATTTACCCATAAGAGCTGAACTGCAGTCAACGGAACTTCACCTGCAGAAACAGCGGCCACAAAGTTGATCGCAAGGGCTGCGATGTTAACTGTGAGCTGAAACTGGATGAACTTTTGGATATTGTTGTAAACACATCTTCCCCATTTGAGAACAGTTGCCACAGAAGCAAAATTATCATCTAAAATGACAATATCTGAGCTTTCTTTTGCCACTTCAGTCCCTTGAATCCCCATAGACAGTCCTATATCAGCTTCTTTAAGGGCTGGTGCGTCGTTAGTTCCATCACCTGTGACTGCCACAACATGCCCTTTCTCTTTCAGGCATTTTACCATCAGAAGCTTATCAAAAGGTGAAGATCTTGCCATGACTTTGATCTTTTCCACTTTCTCTAATCGTTCTTCGTGTGTATAGTTCCTGAACTCCTCTCCTTCTACCACTGCCTCGCTGTTCATGTCATCAGCCGGGGTGAGGATCCCACATTCTGCAGCAATGGCTTTAGCGGTAAATATATTATCTCCAGTTATCATCTTGATGCTTACACCCGCGTATTGACAATCTTGTACAGCTTTGTTAACTCCTGGTCTGCAAGGATCTTTGATGCCCACGATCCCGAGTAAGGTCAAGTTCTCTTCTTGTGGCTTATTGTTCTTGATCATACTCTCTTGTTCTACTTTTAGGACTTGTGTATATGCAAAGGCAATGCAACGTAGGCTTTTAGCAGCCATACCTTGGATAATCTGCTCGAATTTGATCTTGTCGTTTTCATCCATGGATTTCAGATTTCCAGATTCATCGTAGAACTTGGAGCACGTTGCAAGGATCCTCTCGGCTGCTCCTTTCCAATGAACATGCACTGAGCATTCGTCTTTCGTTCTTAGTGTAACACCGCTCCTCTTTTTCTCCGAATTGAACGCTTCCACATGAAGAACGTCGCATCCTCGTGTTACTTCATCCATATCCATTTCCAATTCCTCCACCGCCCAACAAAGGATCGCCTTCTCAGTTGGACTACCGGAAAACTCATACTCTGATCCTGAATTAGACTTAAAGATGCTACCTGTGGTATTCATGGCTACTCCTTGATGAATCAATCTGATGATTTTCTCAGACATAGACAAAGCTGAACATTTACCACCTTCCAGACCGCACCAGAACTCTGTCACTTTCATCTGGTTTAACGTCAAAGTTCCTGTCTTATCTGTACATATAGTTGTTGCAGACCCCATAGTTTCACAAGCTGAAAGCTTCCTTACCATGGCTTGATCTTTCATCATCCTCTTCATTGAGTACGCCAGTGTTAAAGTCACTGCCAATGGCAGTCCTTCTGGTATAGCAACCACAACAATGGTTACAGCCGCCGCTACAATTCCCACCACAGAGTTTGCCACGTCATCACCCGTCGTCTTGCTTCCGTTATACTCACGTTTTCCTGTTTCATCCTTTGTATTTCCCGTGAAATATCGGATTAACAGGATAACAAGAACCAGGACGGCTACTGATAAACCGAGTTTGCCTATGGATGAAGTAAGCTTATTGAGACGAAGTTGAAGAGGAGTTTGTTCATTTGTGTCCGAAGAAACATGGCTCATCATTTGTCCCCATGCTGTGTTCATCCCTACTGAGGTAATCATCATTTTCCCGTACCCATCAACGATTTTTGTTCCCGAAAAGATGAACGGATTTTCGTTGATATTAACTTCAACGTTTTCGCTTTCTCCAGTCATGCTTGATTCATCTACTTGTAATGCTCCCATGGTTGTTGATGATAGACGAATCGATAAGGATAAGCCACTCAAACAGTAGACGTCAATAATGTCGAAGATTGAAATCTGTTGACGTCTTCCGTTTCTGATCACATCGATCTTGATATTACTGCTCACTTTCGACAGTTTATCAAATTGCTTACTTTGTCTGAAATTGCTGATTGCAGAGACAGCTACTACGAGGAAAACCGCCATGAATATGCTTCCTCCATCGTACCAACCTTCCTTCAAGCCATGTTCTTTGATACCGAACCCTAGAGAGAGTGCGGCACAGCCCAAGAGTATCAAAATGGTAAGGTCTTTGAACGACTCGACCACGAAATACAACAAACTCTTCGATGGAGGCCGCGTATATGTATTAGACCCGAACGCTGAGCGTCTACGTGTGACGTCAGCATCATTTTCGCCATTGATACCGAGACGCGTGTGAGTCTCGAGAGCCGTGGCCAAGCCAGTGACACCGCCGAGTGATCGTAGCTTTTCACTGTCTTTGTTCTTGACAAGATCTTCGAGGGTTTGACGCTCGAACTTGAAACCGTGATCATGATCGTGGGTGAGATCAATGGCGGTGTAAGACGGAGATCGGAATACCCCCCTCCGGTTCGAGCCGGTGGTCTTGGCGCAACGGAGGAGAGTTCGAGAGCAGTAGATCTTGACAAAGGCTAAGTGCCATTTCTTGTAAGGTTCGGTTAGGGTTTTGGGGATTCTGAGGAGAAACTCAACGCAGAGGTCGTTGTTCTTTGCATGGGAAACCATTGTCATTGATTCCGGTTTATGTTATACCGAAAATGATTAAACCGGAAATTGCTAAACCAGCCGAAATATTTTGTGAAAGCGACTCAATGGAATGAGATTTAATTATCAGAAGAAAACTGAATGAGAGCAAAACTGTGAAATTCTCTTGAATTTTATAACGAAATTCCTATGTCGGTCCACGAGGAAACTTCCCTGCAATAACCATATTTTTACATTTATGTCAATTTAATATATTTTTCATGTTTTATTGCGTTTCTAAAATTACTAATTAGAAGGTTGAAATTTCTGGGAATCTGCGTTTTTTAAAACCGTACAAATGGAGAACACGCGTGAGCCATGCACTTTGTATTCTTTAAGGAAGGAATATTATATCCATACATATATATAATATATATGATAAGATGTGATTTTTATATAAATTAGACAAGCATAAATTAAAAAAAAAACACACATACTAAAACTGTTATAATATGTACGTTTGTCTAATTTATATTAAAAAATATTTTTATCTAATACCTACTTTGCAAGAAGACCAGTTTGTTACAAAAAGAAATAGCTTAGTAGAGGATTCCTTTCAACACCAAGTGCGATTTTAATTTTATCTGATAATTCAACTAAAAAATATAAATTAGTGACTATTATCCAATTCGAATATGAAAAAGGAGGCGTTTTTTCTGACTCTAAAGATAGATTGAAGCCAATACAAAAAAAACTTTATCAAATAGATATGTATAACTTTTAGAATGTTTTCTTTATTTTTTACTTTTTTCTATTTGAAATTGGATTCCACGTAGTCGGAGGTAGCATAATGGTGCAAGTAAAAGAAATGTTTTATTTTGTTTATTTAATTTGTATAAATTTAAAGATTATAACTATTTTATGGCAATATAAATGAGATATTGATACAACATGGTTGATGGTGGCTACCGACACGGTTGCTTATTAATGTCTTACTCACAGATGCATATATCTGAGTTGTGTCAAACCTAAATGTTTACATTACGTATCATTTTAAATATTTGATTTAAATATAACATAACGCGTGGACCTATATCTATAATATCAAATTATCTATTTCAAATTATAAATATATCAATTTCCCTATTTTTAGTAACGGTTGTATATATTATTGAAAAAAGTTTAAAACTCATTATGATTCCGTATAAATTGGTCCAATTTATGTATAAAACAAATCATTTTCAATTTATATATTATTTTATAATATATTGTCCTAAATTTATTCAATTTTATTAAAATTTAACATTAATATTCACGATTTAAAAGAACAAAATAAAAACTATTATATGAACTAACGTATAAGCTAAAAAAGATTATTTCTAATAAGTATATATTAAAATATAATTGAAATACTTCTAATATATACATATATATATTAATTTAGAGTTTGACCGTGAGTCGCCTATCTTTATCCATTTTTTTATGTCGCATTCCAACGCTTTTCAGCGATATTGAATTTTCTTATAATATAAAACAACACTGAAATAGTTGAAGGCCTTGGTCCAAAGAATATGAATTCACTTATTCTTCTTGGTTAAGTATTAGGGTAGAGGACAAATTAATTAATTAATTATTGGTTTAATAAGTAACAATATATATCTATCATTAATACAAATATAACGAACTGTTAATATTTATCTATTTTTTCTTCTCACTCAAAATATATGATTTGGTTGAAAGGTAACAATTTATATATACCATTATTTTTGTTTCATTGGTAAAAAAATCAACATAATTGTACAATATAATATATACGAATGAATAATTATTTTTGAATCGATGTGAGACAATATAACATAATATCATATCATGTTCAGGTTTGATTTTGAAATATGAACATTATAATCGATCTAATATCAATATTCAAATCGATGAATTAATCGGTTTTAATATAAAACATTAAAAAATTAAAGAATTTTTAATATTATATAGAATTTATAATTCATGTTTTAATTAATTTGAGATAATATTTCATAATATTCAAGATTTATATGTGAAAATAGTCTTCTTACCTCCATTGTTGTTACAAATGTTTTCCCTTTTACTTGAATTCTTAACCGATTTGTATAATTTTAGTTATATATATATATATATTATTGTTTAAGAAGAAGTACAATAAAGAGTTGTTCATGGGTGTCTCAAGTCAACTAAAAAAAATAGTACACATAATTGCTTTATCTTATGGTTTTTTTATTACGTATAGAAAGGGACCATGCCAAATAAGATAACCATAAAAAGAAATACAAAATGATGTGTATTGAAACCCTATGTCACACAAGTTGTAAAATATTTCATAAAAGTTTAATTTATATTAAAAATGAATTCAAACAGATGTATATGTACGTCTCTGTACACACCTAACCGTTTAAAAAATTATTATAAAGTAGAAAAATTGTCAAAATAATTAGGTGAAAAATTCTTCATCATGCCTATTTTCTAAAAACAAAAACACATAAATCAGTTTTTTTATGTACGTTATATATTATTTTTTTTCCTTGTTACACAATGAATTAGGTGGAAATTTTCACCAAAATATTTTAGTTGGGATTAGATTCACCAAATAATAAGAATTGTATTTCAACAAATTTAGAAGATATTTTTAAAAAAATCTTATTTACTTTGTATGCGGAATCAGAACTTATGCATTCGTAGGAACATGTAGTTTCATTGTCCTTATTTTATATTATTCCGATAATATAATTCATTATCTTATTTTAGTTTTATGCCTTATTTTTCTACAAAGATGTCTTATTTTATCAAGTTATAAAAAAATTATATAAAACAATCCATATGCTATTAAACGTCAGATAAATATAAATATAACTTCATTTTCAAGTATCTATTGTGTTTATTACAATCATTTTAAAAGAATTCAAACCCCAATAAGAAGTTATGCCAATTTGAGTTCTAAATTCGAAACATGAGTTCCAGTGAAAATATGTTCAAAATTATAGCAATTCATATTTTAATTATATAAATCAGTTTTCTTTTTGGAATCGGTGTTTAGTCACAAGTAAATAACGTTTTTTTTAATTTTATTAATTTTAATGTATTTCTCATGACATAAAAGCAAATCGGGATTCATATATATTGTGGTAAATAACATCATATATATCTTTTTAAAATGATTTAGCATAATTGGTGATCAGATATACTTAATACCTCTCATTCCATGCTTTAATATTTATATCCAAAGTGATATTCACCTTAATAAGAATTCGAATAAAAAGATATATTATAATTGAGATGTAAACACCTAAGTATTTCAAAAACGGATAGAAATAGTAAATCCGGATAGTTAGATGACGTCATCATGAGAACGTATTGCAAAAACTAGCCGTTAGGAACTAAAAAAATGATTCTATACAAAGCGTTACATTGGCCGTTGGAACATATAGCCGTTGTCCTAATTTTGGAGTCTTCTAACAAATCAACATAAAGAAGAAGAAAAAAAAAGTCTTGGTCAGTTTAAGTCATTATTCGAATAATATTTTAATATTATCCATCATCCGGGAAATAACAATTGAAAAGGGAAAATATCAAGACATGCTGAGAAACTTTTTTGTTGGTTATTATATGAGTAAAATCTTGTATAAATTTCATTTTGAAAAACTCTTATATAATACATTTTGTTTGAGTTAATAAAAAAAATATATCGGTTCAATCTTTACTTCGGAATATTTTTTGATGGTTAGATTTGAGTAAATTACTTTAGAATTAGGACTACTAAAACCAAAATAAACTAGAATTCAATTTGTTTTGTACAATTCGAGTTTGATTGAAGTTTAGTTCAAATTATTCAAATTCAGATAAATTAGATTTTTATTAAAAAAAGAAATAAATTATCAAAAAATCAATACAATATAAAATAAAAAATTTATGTATTATATTTCTAATTATATTTGTATTATATTATTATTTTACAAAATTAATTGGTATTAAATGATAAATGTATAAGATCATAATATAATATAGTTAAACTAAATACATTTTTAACGGATCGGATTGTATTAATTTGTGAAATTCAATTCAATTTAATATTCTCTTAGATAGAGTTTGAGATACATACCTACCTAGATTGTATTTCTCGTTTTTTTTTTTCATTCTTTATCCTTCTCATCTAACTTATCCACGAACCAAATCCTTGAGAAAGGAGCGAAAGTCCCTTAATGGAAACATGTTTAGTTTAATGAAAGCATTTCCTTGACAATTCTTTTATGACATTGATCTCTCTCAATAGAAAACTCTCGACTCGTGATCGTTTTTACAATAGAACGTCATCATAGATACCTCTTACCTCCTCTACCGTCTAGAGTTCGAAGGCCATGATCACCTTTTATTTCGATGAGGTTTTAGTCAAGATATATTCGATTTCATTGCTCACCGACTAGGATTATCTAATAGTTTAAGTACAGTTGATATAGTTGAGGCACAATCAAAATATGGTTCCGTCATCTCTTCACTCCTATTCCGATATATATGATCCAAAATACTTGGATAGATATCTCTAATAGCTCATCATGGCTCAATGATCTATACTCTTGGTTGATTTTCATCCAAACTCATGTTTATGTGATTTAGTTGGAAAAGATATTTTAGGGTTTTCGCGAGATCATTTACAATAGCGAATAACGAAGGAGAAAATAGATAAAACTATTTTGGATCATACCATCTCGTGTTAATCACCTAATTGTCAAATATATAATATTTATGTCTTAATTTTAGACTTTCTCTTTAATTCGATCACATTTAATTTTTTATCGGGATCACGTTTATTTTTTATCGGTTATTTTACAGATGATATTATATGTTTAATATGTTAGTTGAGACGGATGTTATAGCGGATTTTTGTCATATATATAATTTAAATTATATATGATATATTTAAATTAAAAAAATATGATTGCATCAATTCAATTGGTGTTTATACTTAAAAAATAATTTATGAAAAGAAATATATAGTTTGCGTTTACATAGTTTATTAAAATGAAAAACTAATTTATTAAATAAGAAACACAAAGCTGGAGAAGAGCAGTTTCATGAATCATTACTCTTGAATATTAACTACATATTTTTCATCAACCAATTACTCATTTTTGACTATGTTTTTTCTACATTTTTATTTATTTCTCTTCATGTATGAGTTTGTCATTTATGTCTACTCTTCATGTAAGAATTTGTCATTTATGTCTACTCTTCATGCAAGAGTTTGTATTTTATTTCTTTCTCTTCCTTTTTTCATATAAATAGCATACTCTTGTAATGTTAATATAATCACAATATAGAAACTTTTTCTATAATCTCTTCTTTCCACTTTAACTCTGTTTTTCTATATGGTATCAGAGCTTTAACGCTCCAAATTCTTCTTTTTTTTTTTTTCGTTTTCGTGGTTTGTATTTACAAAATCATGGAAAACTTTTCCCAGAAAATTATTCCGGTTATTCTCACCGGAGATAACTATGTTATCTAGTCTAGTCTTGCAAAGACCGCTACTAGTTGTCGCGGTTTATGGAATCACATTACCAATTCCGTTGATGAAGCCGTTGTCGCTGACAAAGGTAAAACCATTGCCATAGATTCTCAAGCCAAATCAAGTGCTACTGGAGATTATGGCAAATGGTACCAAGACGACAATATGGTACTTTCTATTATCCAAGGTTCTCTTGAATCATCTATTCTCTTTTCCTATATCAAAGTAAAAACATCCAAGGAGCTGTGGGATACGTTGGAAAGTGTCTACAAGAATGTTTCCAACATCAGTAGGATTTTTTGGTATCAGAGCATTGAGACATATCAAGTCATTGCAAAAGGATATCTCAAGAATGGGCTTTATATTCTGGAAGATCTCATCATAGCCTTCTAATTTCGGTTTTTATTTTGATTCTGCTTATTGCACTATTTGGCATGCTAGACTAGGTCATCCTCACCAAAAAACTCTAAATCTTTTAGGTCCCAATGTTAAATTTGATCATGAAAAATGTGAGGCATGTATCTTAGGAAAGCATTGCAGACATGTTTTTCCCGAATCTAAGACTATTTATAATAAATGTTTTGAACTCATTCACTTTGATGTTTGGACTGCTCCTGTTTACACAAGATATCATAAGAAATACTTTGTCACGTTCATAGATGAAAATAGAAATATACTTGGATTTATCCGTTGTCTTCAAAAAGTGCTGTTTTTGATGCATTTACCAAGTTTCACAGATTCATTGCAAACCAATTCAACGCAAAAATCAAGTATTTATGAACAAACAATGGTGAAATAGAAAGACATAAATCTCGTCTTATGGCAAAAGGATCACTTAAACATATGGAGAAGACTACACCGAGACCTTTGCTCCTGTTGCAAAACTTCACACTATTCGTGTTATTCTCTCTATTGCAACTAATATTAAATGGGATCTTTGGCAGATGGATGAGAAGAATGCGTTTTTGCAGGGTGATCTTGAAGAAGAAATATACATGGTCCCACCTCCTGGTCTCAAAAATCCTACTGATGCTGGGAACATTATCAGAGCAAAGGTCTCGATGTAGTCTTCTCCATATGTTTGAGTGAATCCTTTTGCCACAAGACGATCTTTATGTCTTTCTATTTCACCATTATCTGTCCGTAAACACTTGATTTTTGCGTTGAATTGGTTTGCAATGAATCTGTGAAACTTGGTAAAAATGCATAAAAAACAACACTTTTTGAAGACAACGGATAATCCAAGTATATTTCGATTTTTCATCTATGAACCTGACAAAGTATTTCTTATGATCTCTTGTGTGAACAGGAGCAGTCCAAACATCAGAGTGAATGAGTTCAAAATATTTATTATAATTAGTCTTAGATTCGGGAAAAACATGTATGTAATGCTTTCCTAAGATACATGCCTCAAATTTTTCATGATCAAATTTAACATTGGGAACTAAAAGATTTAGAGTTTTTTTTGTGAGGATGACCTAGTCTAGCATGCCAAATAGTGCAATAAGCAAAATCAGAATAAAAAACAAAATTAGAAGGCTGATTGAGATCTTCTAGAATATAAAGCCCATTCTTGAGAGATCCTTTTCCAATGACTTGATATGTCTCAATGTTCTGAAACCAAAACTTGTTAGAATAAAATCAAACTAAGCAATTGAAGTCTTTTGCTAATTTGTGGACAGACAAAAGATTAGTAGAGAATTCAGGCACATAGAGAGCTGTTAATTCTTTATTAAATAGTTTCATATTTCCAATTCCTTCAACCGGAACATTTTTACCGTTAGCAACTGTAATTGATCCAAAATATGGTTTTAGATTACCTAGAAGGTTTCTTTTATTAATCATGTGATTAGTAGATCCCGAATCAACAATAATATGTTGTTTTATATTAGAGGAAGAGGAAATGTTACCAGTCTCTTTTGAATTGTTGGTATTTTGGCCAGGTTGATTCAACATCTTGAGAAGATCAACAAGATGACTCATATGCATGATGGGTTACGTCCTTGGCTTGATTGAACTCCTTTCTTGGAGATTTAAGATGTGGATGAAGCAGCCAACATCGGTCCTTCGTGTGCCCTTTCTTTCTAGTCACACCAGAAAGATTTCTTCTATTGCCTTTTATTAGTTGCCTTGCTGTAGTGAGCAACATCACCTGCACCTTTGAATAGACGATTTGTTCCTTCTTCCTTTTGGATCATCATGTAAACCTCATTTACTGAGAGAAGCTTTTCAAAACAAAGAATATGATGAATCAAGCCATTATAAGAATTATTGAGTGAAGAAAGAAGACAGAAAACTTCATCTTGTTCATTTCTTTCAGCAATTTCTTTAGGATATGAAGTAGCCGGACGGAGCTCATTAAGCTCATTCCACAGAGATTTGAATACTCCAAAATGGTTTTTGAAGGATCATTCTTCTTGTTGAAGGTTTCCCAGCGTCTTCTTGATCTCAAAAATCCTACTGATGTTGGAAACATTTAGTATCAGAGCATGGTACCGTAGACTTCACGATGCCTTGCTTAATTATGACTTTACTTGGAGCGAGACAAACTATTCTTTGTTTACCATTAAGGGGGAATCTGGTATTATCATTCTACTTGTTTATGTTGATGATATAATAATTTCAGGTAATGATCAAGTTGGAATTGAAAATGCAAAGGTTTTTCTCAAAGCTACCTTTGATATCAAAGACTTAGGAGATCTTAGATACTTTCTTGGCATTGAAGTAACTCGATCTAATGAAGGACTTTTTTTTGTCCCAAAGAAAGTATACACTTGATCTACTTGATTAAACAGGAAAACTAGGTGCGAAACCAGCAAAGACTCCCATTGAAGAAAAGTTCAAAGACCATCGAAAGGGGGAATGTTTTGAAGATATTGGACGATATCAAAGGACAGTAGATAAACTTATTTATCTAACAATAACAAGACCGGATTTGTGTTTTGCTGTTAATCAGGTTAGTCAACATATGCACGCTCCATCAAAGCAAGATTTGACCATGGTTGAAAGAATTCTCAAATATCTAAAAGGCTCTCTTGGCAAAGGAATTTGGATGGAGTGCAATGGCCACACATTGTTGGATATTGTGATGCAGATTGGGCCGGAGATAGAACGGATAGAAAATCAACAACCGGATTTTGCACGTTTGTTGGAGAAATTTGGTTGCATGGAAAATCAAAAAGCAAAGTGTCGTTGCAAGATCCAGTGCTGAAGCTGAATATAGAGCCATGACCAATACAACATGTGAATTGGTTTGGTTGAAGGCTCTCCTTGAAGATCTCAACATCAAAATACCACATGCAATCACTCTACACTGTGACAATCAGGCCGCCATTCATATTGCAGCAAACTCAGTATTTCATGAGAGAATGAAGCATATTGAAGTTGACTGTCATTTCATTCGAGAAAAGATCAAGCAATGAACCATCGCTACCACCTTCACCAGACGTCTTTACCAAAGCAACCGGTGATAAGGTGTGCAAAAGCCTATGTGAAAGGATTGGTCTAAGAGATATTCATCAATCTCCACAAATATCAAGCTCGTCTAATCATGTCTTGTGATTGTACTCTTTTCCTTCACCAAGTTTTGGATTGGTCTAGATATTCATCAATCTCCACAAATATCAAGCTCGTCTAATCATGTCTTGTGATTGTACTCTTTTCCTTCACCAAGTTTTATCCCACTGGGTTTTCTTGGTAAGGTTTTTAACGAGACATCACCGCATGATTTTAGCTGTGCTTGAGGGGGAATGTTGAATATTAACTACATATTCTTCATCAACCAATTACTCATCTTTTGACTATGTTTTTTCTACATTTTTATTTATTTTTCTTCATGCATGAGTTTGTCATTTATGTCTATTTTTCATGCAAGAGTTTGTCATTTATGTCTACTCTTCATGCAAGAGTTTGTATTTTATTTCTTTCTCTTCCTTTTTTCCTATAAATAGCATACTCTTGTAACGTGAATATCATCACAATATAGAAACTTTTTCTATAATCTCTTCTTTCCTCTTTAACTCTGTTTTCCCATAATTACATCAACCGATTGACCTAAAATACATCTTCATTAAAATGTACTAATAATAGTAAACAAAAATTAAACACTACTTGTGTCTAATTGTTTCTAAGTAATTTATTATTTAATTTCACAAAATTATAGATCAAATAGAAGAAAATGTCCAAAATTAAAAGCAACAGAAAATGTTTAAATTATGACCCATTGGCTCAAAGATCACGTTAAAAACCATATAAATATCTGTCAAATATATAAAATTGAATAATTTCCACATTAACACCAAGAAAACTTGATATAAATAGACCCACCAAAGGAGCCCTTCTATGATCTATATGTATGTCAATCATTTCACACCCATTTATTGAACATAGAATAATACATGTATATATGTTACAAATATATATTCACACAAATACATACATACCTATATATGTATATATGTTTTTAGATAGAGACCTTCTATAATCTAACCATGGATAATCCGATAAGTGGGCTCGTTCCTTATTGCGTGGAAATTCATTGAACATTATTGGATGTAATTATTTGAGACTTTAATTGCGACCTTTATTCGTTTCTTTTTATGATTTTTATGGTTTATTGCATTTTTTTTATTATTTAAATTCCGATTGGTGTAAATATTCTTTCTGAAATGAATACTCAAATTTAGCATAAGGTATCTCCGATTTTATTTAGTTCAAGCACTTTCTATTAATAAAAGTAATAACTAAGTCCATAGGTTTAGGAAACCTTCGTTGGGCTAGTAGCATTCCCAACTAAAGATAGCATCAAAATAGTAATTGGATAGTTTTATCCCATTTTTTTTGTCTATATTTTAAAATTCTATTGAAGTTTCTATTGCACTAATATAATACGATATTGGATGAAAGAAAAAAACTCAAAACTTAAAATATTTATTAGTATAGTAATATTTATTTATATATTAAAAAATAACAACAACAATATAGGTTTTTCAGAAAAATGTTGTGATTTTAATGATTTTTAGATTTTTCTGCTTTTATTTTAAAAGTCAAGAATTTATAAATGTGGAACTTTATGATATTCGACTAAATATTTTACAAATCTCACATAGTATGAAAAGGAATTATTGATTTGGATTTGGCGTAAAATTAAAATAAATGGCACTGAATCAATATATCTTTTCTTATGAAGTTATAGATTTTTTTTGTCACCCTTTAGTTTATATTAATAAAATAAGAGGAAAAAAATAATAGTTCATCGTAATAATCATTAATAATAGATGAACCATAAATTATAAACACACAATCAAAAAGTCGGAACTCACTTTTAGATGGTCCAATATATGTCTTAAAGTTTTAAAAGCACATGAAAACAGAATGTTCCATATATGGTCCCAAACATGAAATTCCAGCTAATTACCATAAATTAGTAACACAAAAGATAATATAATCACAACTTAAGACTATAATTAACTCTATTATCCCCAAACATTCTCTTGCTTTAATCCAAATACAGACAGTGGCTTGACGCCTCTTATTCATTACACCATGGTATGTATGTTCTAAGCTTCTGACAAAGGAAGAATTCATATTATAAACCCTAAAACTGTAACATCTTCAGAGATTTCTATAACCTAAGGCTTTCATTGTGCTTTAGGGTTTGAGGAATATGTGAAATTAGACGGGAAACAACAACACAGCCATTATGAGAGGTATACAAAGTATTATGTGCTCGTTTTTATTGATTTTTTTATTTTTATTTTTAAACGTATTCCGATTATTCCTCTGTGTAATCTCAGAAGAAGAAAGCTCCAATCTCGAAGAAAACAACAAGAAATCTTCAGTTTTGGAGGATCAAGTGTTTCTTGCTGGTGAAGGCAAAGATCGAGATGAAATGGAGAAGGGTTTGGTTGTTGATGATCATGATTCTCTTACTAATGGTACATACTTACATTAAACTCTTTATATATACATATATTTAGATCGGGTGTTTGTTTTTATCATTTGAATGTGAAAACGCATGGAAATCTTGTTTTTGCAACTTATGAACGGAGAAAAAAAAAGTTGGACTTTCTTTCTATTTCTAATATTATAGTTAGGTTACTCTTCATCCGGATTATTCGGATCGATCCGAACAATCTGAATCGTTTGGAATATGAATTATCCTAAGAATTCATATGGGTTCAAATTTCAGAATTTATTCGGATTCGGGTTAGTCCGGTTCGGGTTTGAGTGAAACCCGAACAACCCAATTTAAAAAATAAAAATAAAAAATATATTTTAAATTTTTTTAAAAATATATATACACTAAAAAAATAATAGTAGATTTTCTTATATATATATTGATTTGAAATTTTTATTGTTGTTTTATATTAAAAATGAATTATTCAAAGAATTATAAAATTGAATAACCCAAATTAGGTATAATATCCGAAAAACCGAATCCAAATAATTCGAATCATCCAAAAAACCTAAATATCTAAATGTAATTCGGGTTGTTTCGGATCCAATTTTTTTAATCCGAACAACCCGAACCGAACCCGGACAAAAAACATTCGGATTCAATTTGGGCCCAATTTTTCAAAACCCGAAGAAACTAAACCCGAACCAAAATTTGAAGAACCCGAACCGAAACTCATATTGACCACCCCTAATAAATCCAGTGAAAAGTATTGAAAATCCGTTGAAACATGACATTTTTAACATATTTAAAACGTTAGCTTTTGGTGTGTTACAAAACAAAATCCATTGTAAAATTTTGATATTTTCAACAGATATCAACAATTAAAATTTGATATATCATTTGAATAGTTTTTTCAAATTGTGTATCCTTTGAAATAACTGTTGATAATTTCAATGGTATTTACAATAGGTATCTGTTTTTTTAAGATGTTAATTCCATTGAAAAGAAATTTAATTTAACGAAAAACATGCATCGACAGGGCTGGAGCTGTCAGAAAAAAGAGAATCAATTAAATGAATATGAGAGTTCATCATAAGAAGTAGGGGTGGCCAATCCGGGTAACCCGGATCGGACCGACCCGGATCGATCCGAAAAACCCGGATCGTTTACAAAATAGGTTACCTTAAAAATTCATATGAGTTCAAATTTTAGAACCCGTTCGGGTTCGGATCGGTCCGATCCGGATTCGGGTTAAACCCGAGGAACCCGAAGAACCCGAATTAAAATTTAGGGCTAATATTTTAGGTTATTTTCTAAGAACCACACGGTTAATATTTTAGGTTTTTAGAATTCATTTTATTTTGGTATTTGCGAGGTTAATTTTTATGAGTTATATTATCTAATTTAGATATGTATTTTGTTTAATCTTTTTGTACGTTAACTTTTTTTAGAGAACCCGACCCGAACCCATATAACCCAGATAACCCGAATAACCCGAACCCAAATAACCCAGATAACCCGAATAACCCAAACTAAAATAACCCAAATAACCCAAATAACCCAATACCCAAACAACCCGAATAACCCAAATAACCCAATAACCCGAATAACCCATGGATACCCGAATTTAATTTGGGTTATTTCGGGTTCACTGCTTCAGAACCCGAATAACCCGAACCCGAATCGAAACCTGAAGAACCCAGACCGAAAAACATTCGGGTTCAATTATCGTAAACCCGAGAAACCCGAACCCGGATTGAAACTCGAAGAACCCGGATCGAAATCCGGATTGGCCACCCCTAATAAGAAGTAGTTGCAGAAGGTCGATTTTGATTTTCTCTTTTGTGTTCAGATAAGGAAGGAGTTGTTAAGGTTATTACTTTGAACATTGTAATCTCATGTTTCAGGTGAAACAATTAATCAATCAAGGGTCGGCGATGAACAAACATGAATTATTCGATCATAAATCTGAAAAGTTTCAGAACGAAATGGTCGACTGATGTGAAGATGGTTCAAGAACATAGTGAGCCTGGCAAAGTAATTGTTCTTGAGGAAGTGAAAACGGAAACCACAGAGTTAGATGAAGATGAAACATTGGTGGAAATACGAAGATCTGTCAGAGATTAATGTAGGAAAGTGGATAAGAAAATTAGGGTTTTTGGCGGAAGATAAAGCCAGAGATTTTGAAACTGCAGAATCATGAACAGTTATTTGAAGCTATTGTTGAACCCATTCTGTAAAAGATCAAAAGAGCTTACACGAATCTCTCGTTGTGGATCGCTTCCTGTAAGTCGTACTAATAAAGTTATGACAAATTTGCTTCCCCTTTAAATAGCAATAAGGATATTCTGGGGGACAAAAGGGGAGAGACTATGATGGTTTCTTGGAAAAGAAGAAACAAAGAACAAGAAGCTGTAAAAACTTGAAGGCTCCGATTCTCCCCGGTGGTTGACCGAAAATTATGGAGGAAACGTAAACCCTAAAATCGCCTTAGGGTTTGCAGAGGAACGAGAGGATCGGGAAATGAGAAGAACATTCTCGACCCCTCAGCAAAAACCATGTGTAGATAGGCCATCAGAAGGAAACCCATCATCAATGCAACCTGCAGCTCAGTCTTTAGTCAAGCCAAGAATCTGTGTGAAGAAGCCCGTGGAAGCCCAGAAAATGACACCTGAAAAACTAGAAAACATTAAGTACAAAATTGCACGAACAAGCAACGGTTATGACCTATAATATGGTCTGATTTTGCAAGAAATAGACAATGACATTTTATGTAATAGACCTAGATATCGTAACTAGGAAACATATGTTTTTGTATGGCTATTTTATATATATGTTTATGAGAAGGGGGTGAGGAGTATCACCACCAAGAAATCATCATCTTAACCATTATGCAAAACTTCACTAAAACTAGTTCACGAAATTTCCAGCAAAGCATAAACACAACCAAAAGCTACACATGTGAGTTTTTATTTTCAAGTTTGCACCATACACATGGGAGAGAAGAGATCATGAGCTTAACCAAATTTAGCTCATGAACAAAACCTAGAATCCAACAAATGGTATCAGAGCTCTCAAGATTCAAGGGAGCACACGACACAAGTAACAACAATTAAGCACCAGACAATATAAGCCAACACCATACCAACACCAGACAGCACAAACCAGCACAAAATACAACGAAGAAGATGATTTAACCTATACCTCAAGTTCTGGTGTTGGACGGTAAAGGATACAGCTAATGGGTCATTAAAATGAAGACAACCCTATGGTCTAGAGTACTATGGAAGGTCGTGACTGAAGGGCTACCAGACATGCCACTAATGAGGGCTACTACAACCCCCGAAGAACAACAAAAGGCTCTAATATCATGGGAGGAGTTAGAAGCCCAAAGACCAGACAAAACTGCAACTCCTTTACAGTGCTTTCACCGAAAAAAATTTTGGAGATCACTTGTCAATATGTGAGAACTCTAAAGACACATGGGATCTACTAAGGGAGAGGTTTCAGGGAGATTCTAAGACGACAATGATAAACTACAACGACGTAGGGCCACTTACTATACCCTACGTCAAGGAGACAAAGAAAGCATCAAGGATTTCGTAAACAAAGTCACAAAGCTTGAAAACGAGATGAAAACCTACAGAGACGATATTAGGGAATATACCCTAGTATTTAAGCTACTATATATGCTCACTGAAAAAAAGATTCGACCTCTACGTGGGTGTGATCGAACAAACTAGGGGTGGCCTATCTGGGTTCGACTTCGAGTTCCTCGGATTTCGGTTCAGGTTCGGGTTTCTCGGGTTTTGAAAAATTGGACTCGTATTGAACCTGAATGTATAAGGTCCGGGTTTGGTTCGGGTTTGGGTTGTTCGGATTCAAAAGCATGGGACCCAAAATAACCCGAATTACATTTGGATATTTAGGTTTTTCGGGTAGTTTGCGTTTTTCGGGTTGTTTGGGTTATTCGGGTTCGGGTTTTTCGGGTATTATACATAATTTAGGGTTATTCGGTTTTAGAATTCTTTAGATAATTCATTTTTTAATATAAAACAAAATAAAAATATCAAATATAACATAAATATATATAAAAAAGAAAATATACTAATATTTTTTAGTGTTTATATAACTTTTAAAATATTACATTATATTTTTTTATTTTTTATTTTTTAAATTTGGTTTGTTGAGTTGCTCGGGTCAACCAGAACCGGAATCGGACCGACCCGAACTCGAACGGGTTCTGAAATTTGAACCTATATGGGTTCTTAGGGTAATCCATATTCCAAATGATTCGGGTTGTTCGGGTCGGTCCGATTTAGGTCGATCCGGGTAACCCGGATTGGCCACCCCTAGAACAAACGAAAGACCTAACTAGCCTAACAATGGGTGAGTTGGTTATATCAATGTAGTCTTAAGAGGTGAGACTCGACGATAGACACTGTAGCAACATAGAGGGAGCATTTAATGCAAAGTTCAAAGGACTGAAACTTTTCAACAAAGCAAAGAATAGTAGAAAGCCCTATCCTAAGGGTGACTACAAGCAAAAAGGGGAAGAAATGGTGCAGTCACTGCAAGAAGGACAATCACCATGAATCACAATGTTACTTCAAGAACAAGACGAACATACAAGACTCAATAAGACCTCCTAAAACTAAAAGGGAGTGTTACACTTGTGGGAAATGAGGTCATTCTCAAGGGATTGTAGGTTCAAGAAGCCTAATACAAATCAGGCTCACTTAAACCGAGAAGATGACGATGAGGATAACTGTCTATTCACGGCTGCACACATTGTAGTTGAAGGGTTTGACCAAGAGGTCTGGTTAGTGGACAATGGGGCTATTAATCACATGACTCGGGTGGAGGAGTTCTTCACCATTTTGGATAGGAATTAGAGTATCTATTATTGTGGGGAATGCTGAAGCACTCACAACCACCAGGAAAGGAGATATTCTAGTGGAAATTAAGAAGGGGAGGAACCTGATCAAGGAAGTGTTTCTAGCTCCGGGATTGGACCTATCTCAACATTCATCGGAAATCCTAGATCTACACGACAAACTGCTCCTAACACAATATCAAGAACTACAAGTTCAGAAGGAGAAAGGCACTTATCTCAAATATCTCTAATGCCTTTCCAGTTGAGCAGCAAACAAACTAGTGGAGCCTCATCCTCATCCTCACGGCTCCTGTACAAAACACGAAGGTTAAGCCGAATATACGAAGAGGTTGAACCAACTAAAGTAGAAGAAGGACAAAATAACGAGGCATGTTACCTGGTTATGGAGGAACCGAGTTCCTTTGAAGAAGTTGTATCTGATCCAGGCTGGAGGAAAGCCATGGACGAGGAGACTGAAATGATTCAGAAAAATGACACTTGGATGATGGTGGACAGACCTGAAAACAAGGAATCTGTTAAATGGTTATAAGTTCTGATCATGTCGTTTTCATACGTATTTCTTGCACGATTTAAGAGACGTTTTCGATATATATGTGTTGCTTTACGTATGATTCCGTATCCGTTTTACTTGTTTTCGCGTTTTCATGTTCTTACAGATTTTTACGCGTATTTGGATCATTTTGGAGCTAAACGAATATGCACGGAGCTAAGGAGCAACTTTGGGGATCATCACGGGACAAACGGGACGAGATTCGGCATGAAGAGCTTCCACCCGGTCGGGCACAAGTCTTGCACGATCGGGCAAAAGCTACGGCTAATTTTATGCATAATTGTCACATGACTCGGGCATGAATATGCTCGACCATATGCCTTGCACCCGACCGGGCACACACCATGCCCGATCGAGCATCACTCATGACCCATGCATTTGCGCTGAAAAACTTGTAGAAGATGACTATTAAATCGAAAATCAAAAGACCAGAGTATATCAAACAATTTTGTTATTTACTTGTCAATCTTTAGGTACACTTGTTGCTTTCTACAATGTACTAAAGACCTCCACGGATAACTCCCCCTGAGTTAGACGTGTAAATACAACCTCAACTGTTTTCACTCACCACCCAGTATCCAATTAAGTACACCTAAAAACTTTGAACTCTTTAGTTCTCTGTTTTATGCACTTTAATGATACTGATCGATTAAGTACACCTAAACTCTGAACTCTCTTGTTCTCTGTTTAATGTACTTTGATTTTGCACTACAGATTCGTTAATCTTCATTCTTGATTTCAGATTAATTTATCCGCCTTTGCTCTCGGCTCAGCAACCACCACCGGTTCTTCCGCCGCGCCGTCATGCTGAAATCTCTTCAGCTTTGAATCCGGTCGATTCTCTTGGTTCCTAAATCTTCTCCTCGATCTTCTCGTTGACTTGCTCCAGTCTCCTTTAATTTGAAATCACCTCCCTTAATTTTCTCAACCACCTGAAACAACATAAACAAACTCCGATCCAATTTTTACTGCATTCACAATCTCCCCCTTTGAATTCGTATCACAAAAACATCTAATCGTAAAAAACCAAGGAATTCAAGATATTGCAGTAAAAAAAACATCCAAACATATAACAATCATAATACGAAGTTTAACACCCTAGTTCAGATCATCAAGCACAGGAAAATAACGATCATTAAGTACACTTAATCAACTGTCTTTTAAGTGCACTTAAAAAGAAAGAAAAAAGTAAAACAAATCAATTTCTCTTTCTTTTTCCTTTGTTCTTCCTTGAAGAGGATTCCTCCTGAATCTCTTCAACCTCCATCTCCTTCTTCTTTTCTTCTTCTTCTTCTCTTTGTATGTCTCCCCCTGTTTATGTGATAAGATTTCAAACGAATTAGTCACAACATAAACTAGAACAAATGACATATCAAAATAAGTGCACTTGATTACTCTGAGAACGTAAGATAAAGGGCATCGATCTTGCGAAGCATGTCACTCAGGGTGGCCGTCACGGTTTGGTGGAGTTCTTTAAGTTCCCGTACTACATTACTCTTCGAAGACCCAGCAGTTAACGCCGATGGCATCTTTGCCATGTATCGCTTTTCTAGTATGATCCAAGATGGAGTGTTTTCACGAGCTTTAGATTTCCCGATAATATCAGACGCTTGCTGAACCAATATGTTCTGGATCAGGCAAGGAAACGGAAGAATGAACTTGGTTGAATTTGATAATCCAAGCCCAACAATGACATCCAAAAACACCTTCCCAAAGTTAATGGGAATGTCATTCTTCACGCAGTAAAGAAATACTGCAGTGTCCTGTCTTATAGCGTCTGATTTCTTGTTCGGAATCCAATTTGTTCGGGAAATCTTGTTTAGCAAGGCATAATCCCATTGTAATTTGGAATTCGGAATTTGCCCAGACCATGAAGTCAGCCGGCCTTCTGTCAACTCCTTCGTGACAGTGTCCATATCCAAATCCAGCCGAAGCTCTTTGCTCCGTGTAATCGGCGTATGCGGAGTACCCAAGAACTCATTGATGACTTCCGCACTAAATTTCAGAACTCTCCCACGAACATACGTGGTGCCAAACACAGCTGAACCTAAGTCTTCTATTTCAGGGGACAGATTAGCGTAAAATTCATACACTAGGTCCTTACAGATCGGAGTCACAGTGGTAACTGTGCTCGTCAACTTCCTGTCCCTGTCAACTTTCCACACGGATAAATGTTGAAATTGTTGCACACTAAGCCCCTTTTCAGAAAAAATTTCCCTCTCCTTCAAGGTCCTAAGCCTACTCGTATACGATTCCTTGTAAAACTTGTGGGAGTAAGCTTTTGAAACAGAAATTGGTGTACCTCTGCGTGCAGCCTGAGGTGACTGTGTTTCAGATACCGGAATATTGCACTCAGATTCCGGCGATTTTGGAAGATTTGATGGTTCTGTACTGGAGGATGGAACGGTGACAGGACTGGACTGGACTGGAACGGTGACAGGACTGGACTGGACTGGAACGGTGACAGGACTAGGAGACCGTTCTGATGTAGACGAATCTCTAGGTTCAGAAGACACAATCGGAGGATTCGTCTGTGCAGCCGGATCAATTGGCACTCTGATGTCACTATCAGAGTGAGTATGGAGATGAACAAGTGGAGAAGCACCGGGTCACATATTCTTTTGTTTGGTTGGAGCAAAAAACTTCGTCGCCATGACTTTGTAACGGCGACCGTTCACCCGCGGGGGATTGCGAGTGAAGGCTAGATCCTTCATTTTCACCTCTTTACCGTCCACGATGAGTGAGTCATCCGGTGAGAGACCAAAGTGAGAGCTTCGTGTCTGCATTTTTGTGTGAGAATAATCTGCAAATGGGAGAAAATGCACTCTTTTTCTCTAGAGGAGCAGGAAAAAAACACTCAAGTGTATATTCTGCTTGTCAGATCATTTTTAAACATCTTGACATAAAACATGATGAATGGTTTCAAAACAAAAACAAATTATGAAGAATTAGCCAAGAACTGTAAACGGCTGAATATTTAAGTACACTTAACGAAATGTGTTCTCCACTTAAGACAATCTGTTACTCTTCATTATTTTTTTATTATTTTTTTTATTTTTCAAGCACTCAGTCACACTTCTAGGACGTTGTTTAGATATCCTTTTGTTCATTTAACAAGCTCCTTGACTACCTTTATTTAGGTATACTCTTATGTATGCATAGAGGAGTATTTAAGCACGATTTATGGCTTTGTGTCATAGGACGTTATAACTGAAACTGAATATCTCCCAACTTAGACCCGAGCGTATAGTCATGACAACAACAAATTTCATGTTTTTGCGTAAAAATGCATATAAAGTTGTCAGAGGAGTAAGTGTAGTTTTAAGTGCACTTAAAAAAATCGAGACAGTGCTCAACTGAACCTTTCAAAAATCGAGACAGTGCTCAAACTCGGAACAAAGATCATTTAAGTGTATTTAAAACATGCAGACATGACAGTAATTTTCTCCTTCTTCATGAAATCATTAAACGCTCCAAAAACACAATTTTATCAATGTAATATGCAAGATACGATCAAAGCTCACATACACCAATAGATTTTCTCAAAGAAATAAACCGATTTAAATCCAAAGGTTTTGTGAAAATATCTGCGAGCTGACGTTCCGTAGGCACATATTCAACGTTCATTTGCTTTTGCTCAACTTTTTCTCTCAGAAAATGATGTCTTATCTCTATGTGTTTCATTCTAGAATGTTGAACATGATTTTTAGAGATATCTATTGCACTAGTATTATC
>CM071865.1:2748934-2767475 GCA_036759665.1 Gynandropsis gynandra | reverse complement strand
TTGAGTTTCCAACGTCGTAATTTCCTTCATCAGTTGAACATTCAACTTTCCCATCTTGATCCAGTCATTGTAGATCATTTCAAGTTCAACTTCGTCTTCGTCTTCTAGTTGATCTTTTTCACTATCTTTGTCATCCTCATCAATGATTCCTATGAAAGCAACAAAACTGGACTGTTCTTCTTCTGATTCTTCTCCAGATTTAGAACTGGAGTCACTCAACATGATTAGTGATTTTCCTTTCGCTGAATTATTGTCAGTACACTCGTTCTTTGTGTGACCAAAACCCTTGCACTTAAAACACTATGTTTCTCTGAGATTCTTCAGCATGTTTTCCCTTTTTGTGATGCTGGGACAATATGATTTAAAGTGCCCATAACCTTTGCATTCATGACATTGAGAACTAGACTTGTTCTCCTTTCTAAATCCAGCATCTTCGGTTGATGTTTTTCTCATTCCTGATTTTCTCTTCATGAAGTTTCCAAATTTTCTGGTCAGTAATGCAATGTTTTCTTCAAGGTTATCTAACCTGGTGTTTTCTGAGACAACTTGTAGAACGACTCCCTTGCTTCCCTCTTTGGCGATATCTCCTTGTTCCAGTTGCATTTCCAGTTCATACGCTGCTAGAATTCCAACTATTTCTTTTGAAACTAGTGTGTCTGTGTTCAAAGACATATTCATGGCCACTTTCTGAGCGTGGAACTTCTTCGGTAAACATCTTAACAACTTCTTGACGAGTTTCTTATCATCCATGTTTTGTCCAAGTACACTTACCTCATTTGCAATCGCATTCATTTGTCCACTGAATTCCTTCACACTTTCCTATTCTCCCATCTCCAGTTTTTCAAACTGGTGTTCCAATATATCTAGCCGTGTTCTCTTCACACTTATTGTGCCTTCGTGAATGGTTTCTAGCGTGTCCCATGCCTCCTTAGCTTATTCGCACCCTTGAATCTGTTTGAATTCATTTATGTCTACTGATGCAAAGATAGCTGTCAAAGCTTTAGCGTTAAACGTTGAACTTCTCTTTTCGCTAGGTGTCCACTGATCTGATGGCTTTTCTTTTTCTTTTCCATTTTCGTCGATAACAGTAGGTGGTGTCCATCCGTTTTTGACTGCACTCCATGCATCTTCGTCAATTCCTCGAATGCTTGCTCGCATCTTTACTTTCCTGTATCCATAATTGGATGAATCTAACATGACTGGTTTACCGAACGAATACATGTCTCTCGGTCCTTCCATTTTAGTCTTCTTCTTGGATCTCCAACCAGATTTTGATTTTATATCAAATAGTGGTTACCAGCTCTGATACCAATTGAAAAACTTGTAGAAGATGACTATTAAATCGAAAATCAAAAGACTAGAGTATATCAAACAGTTTTGTTATTTACTTGTCAATCTTTAGGTACACTTGTTGCTTTCTACAATGTACTAAAGACCTCCACGGATAACTCCCCCTGAGTTAGACGTGTAAATACAGCCTCAACTGTTTTCACTCACCACCCAGTATCCAATTAAGTACACCTAAAATACTACACACGTGTCGTGCACTTGCGGGTAGTTTAGGTTATTTTATTTAACTTTGATAACGCATCAAGTTCAAATCTGATGATAATGGGAAAATACAAAGGCTGAAAGCACGATTAGTAGCTAGAGGGTTTACACAAACCTTCGGTATCGACTATGGAGAGACCTTTGCTCCAGTGTCCAAACACGACCCCATTAGAGTGTTGATCGCCCTAGCTGCACAAATGAAATGGACGTTGCATCAGATGGATGTCAAGTCGGCGTTTTTAAACAGAGAAATAACAGAAGAGGTTTCATAGAACAACCTCAGGGCTATGAAATTGAAGGTGCAGAAGGCAAAATTTTGTAAGTTGAAAAAGGCGCTCTATGGGTTGAAACAGACATCTAGAGCATGGTACAGTAAAATCGATCAAATCTTTCTGACTGAAGGGTACATACGAAACCACTGCGATGCAACCATGTACACCCAGAGATCAGTGAGTGATATCCTAATTATATGCATCTACGTGGATGATATAATTCTTACAAGAAGCAGTGTTGAATGGATAGCAAAGTTTAAGGCTAAGTTGTGCCAAGCTTTTGAAATGAGTAATCTAGGGAGGTTGAGGTACTTCCTAGGCTTCGAGGTTAATTACACGGATGAGGGGATTTTTTTCATCAAACTAAGTATGTGATGCAACTATTGAACAAGTTTGGGATGAAACACTCTAAGAGTGTTAGCACCGTGTTAGCACTCCCTAATGCTTGCCGGAAAGAACAAAATTATAGGTAAGGAACTTACCAACCCACTGCAATGTCGGAGCATGATCGGCGGGCTCATGTACCTTACCGCAATCCGTCCGGACCTCATGTTCGCAGCCTTCTATTTGTCCAGGTATATGTCGAAACCTACAGATGAAAACATGTTGAATGTTAAACTTGTTTTCAGATATATCAATGGGATTGTGAACTATGGACTACACTTTAAGTACGTGGAAGACTCTAAACTAATTGGATATTCAGACTCGGACTGGGGTGGATGCAAGTAGGACATGCGAAGCACTACGGGGTTCTGTTTTACCCTAGACAGTGTCGTATTCTCGTGGGAGACTCAAAAGCATCGATGATAGCACAGTCCACGGTAGAGGCGGAATACACCGCTCTGTGTGCTACCACAAATCATACTATCTAGCTAAGGCACATGTTCGAGGGTTTGGGATTCATATTCGAAGGTGGGGTTCCCATCTACTGTGATAACACATCGGCTATCAATAGGTAAGAACCCCGTACAACATCAACGCACTAAACATATAGATATCAAGATGCACGTGGTTAGAGAAGCCGAGAGGGAGCAGCAGATTATCTTGCTTCACTGTTCCGGAGAAGACCAACTCGCGGACTTATTGACAAAGCTGCTGAGCACGAGAAAATTTGAGGAGCAATGGCTGAAGATGGGTGTCGAACCGAGGAGAATCGAGAGGGAGATTTGATGTGTATTCAAAGTTAAACAAATAACCTAAACTACCCACAAGTGCACGGCACGTGTGTAGTACTTTAGGTGTTGATCCCACAGGGAGGTCAAAATCAAACCTGATAGAAGATTCATACGCAATACAACCTAAACTCAAACTACAAATCAAACTTGCAAACGAACGAAAATTGGATTTGAGAATGAAATAATAAAAACAAATAAACAAACGAGTTCATAAAAATGAGACAAACGTTCCAGGAATCCGGTTTCACCACAAGACTACCAAAACCAAAAAGCAACCTATCTAATCATGCAATCCTGATCAAGTTATCTAAGGCAAACGATCCTAATAAGATATTTACCCTCTCTCAAGGCATAGACACGTGATATAGTCAAGTTATCCCCTACTTTCGTGGCTAACAACTTAAACTAAACCCATAAGTTCTGTGATTCATCCGTTTCACCCTCAACCGCTGATACCCTACTTTCGTGGCCTAACCTCGGTTGTTCTATACCTGATCTTCTAGAACTAGAATTCTCCTTTCGGTCCTTCTCCTAATCCCTAACACATGCATCTACTTGGTCTTCTTAAATACAAGTCATTCAAGCTCTCAGACAAAGAATAGATAAACGAAACCGGGAAATTGCATTCAAAGATAAATCAAGGTGGTTCTGGGATAGCCATGGGCTAATCCCTTCTCCTAGAACAAAACAACTACTCGCTCATGCATCCAAAATAAAACATAATCGAAGTAGAAAATCTAAATAACATGAAAACCAAACGATTTTGAATTGATCTCCAATGTCCCTTGAATGTCTCATTCGCAAGAGTGTTCTTCTTCTCCGGTTCTCTCTCTACTCTGTCTCTTCGATTCAATTCTGAAAACTGACTCTCTCCCTGAATCTCCCTCGACCCCTAACTCATCTTCTTCCTTTTCCTTCTTCTTTTCTTTCCTTTTCTCCTGGTTTTTCCTTTTGGCCATTCACTTCTTTTCCTTTTGTCGCAGCGGCCACCGTTTTTGCCTTTTCATGTGTTTTCCATTCTTGATTAAGTTGGACAACGTTTCCATTCCTTTCTCCAGCAAAATATCTCTTATTCCTCTTCTCTAACGCCATTTTCCTTTTTGTATAAGTAACCAACGAGTTCCTTTTCATGTTTAGACAAATTTACTTATCTGTTATTTGCAGGTGACGAACGCGACCCGCGCGGGCTGAGTGTGTGCCCCGCGCGGGCGCGGCGTGCTGTGCGCGATGGAAATAAAGCCTCCTCGTACTGGCTAAGGAGTCCCCTCGCGGGCTGAGTGTCATGGTGAAGCTCGTGCATGCTGATGATTTGCCCGACCCGTGCTCATTCTGCTAAACCAAATGCCAAACCAAATGCCCCGCGCGGGCTAGGGAGTGCCCCGTGCAGGCTGAGCTTGTCATGGCGAACCGTGCGTGCTGAGGACCTCCCTGGCTCGTGCTGAAGTTTTTACGGTTCAAGCCCCGCGCGGGCTAGGTGAATGCCCCGCGTGGACTGTGTTATTCCTCGCCGATTCTCGTCCCGTTTGTTCCGTGATGATCCTTGATATTAGTACTTTGTCTCGTGTACGTCTTTTAGCTCCAAAATGAACCAAGTTTGCATTACAACCTGTAAGGACACGGAAACGAGTAAAACAGATACAAAATCATGCGTAATCATCGTATTTATATCATAAACATTCCTTAAATCATGCGAGAAATACGTATAAAAACGAGATTATCAAAATCTCCCAGACTTCAATGTTTGCTTGCCCCTAAACAAACGTAAACGTGGAACACGTGGGGTATACAAAATCCAAGAATTCACCTTTATCCTAGAAATACCGCTAAAGCGAACCTAACCGATCAACTAGCAAGTCGAGAGCAAATTGGGCCTAATTAAATTTTCAGTCTTCATCCTAGATTCACCAAGGCTACCCACGAGAAAGTAAATCGAAGGCAAACTAAACAAGCCACCGTGGCTCTCTCCACCAAACAAGACTTCAGACAAATGCTAAACCTAGAACAATTGAGGATACTCGTTTCTTTTCCGAGCTTCTTTCTTTCTTTCTTTTTTCTTTTTTTTTCTTTCTTTTTATGTCTTCTTTTTCTCTTCTTTTTTTTCTTTCTTTGCATACACACTAGGCTTCTAGGATGTCAGATTTGAAGGGATCCAGCCTCTACTTAGACCCAGACTACCGATAACGGTTTACTCATGCATTTCGTTCAAGAGTGCAGCGGAGTAGGCGGTGGTTTTATTGTGCCATGCCCTTAGGACGTAGAAAGATGATCGCCAACCCACCACTTAGACCTGAACCAGCGAAAGAGTATAAAGTCGATACACTCATATCGATTTTAGATCATGCTTTTAGGCATTATTTATATTGACAGCGGAGTATTAGTGTGCACTCTTAATCTGCTAAATAAGCTCGATTTCATATGATCTAATAATCCTCATAAAAAAAAAGGTAAAGCATCATCTATACAAAGTATGACCATCTGGATAGAGAGAATAAATGATAAACTAGCCTAGCAACCTCGTCTAAACCTCCCACAAGCAACACTAGTATTCCCAAAGAATTACGACCTATTGTTTTTCAGCCGACTAATAAGCTCTAACGCTTAGGAAAAACCTAGCTCAAACATGCAAAATCTCACGGAAAAGGCCAACTTCTTAAGTATCCTAGGTTCAGGGTTCATCTCAAAACGTGGCACCGGACAAGTGCCTAGGACGACTCTGACTCACGAAAGCAAAAAAACCAAACTAAAAATCTACGAAATCAAAGAGAAAATAAAAGAAAATGAAACGAAGTCACTTGACAAACGTGAGCTGCTCCCCCAGACCTGAATTGAACGTCGTCCTCGACGTGAAGCTCCGATGGAGGGTAAGGGAAATGAAGTCACGTTTGTTGTGGTATTTTTTTGTGTTTTTCATTTTTTTGTTTTTTAACGAGTCTTAAACTAAACAACTAAGAAAAATAAAAAACAAACAGTTTGGTTGCCTCCCAGAAAGCGCTTATTTAACGTCTTTAAGCTTTGACATCTCCATGCCTCATGCGTACGCGATGGGTGGATCGGAAAAAGAAAATTGAGTTTCCACTTTCGATCGGTGGAGCGTCTTGGTAGGGCTTTAATCGATGCCCATTAGCTTTGAATGTTCCACTCGAATCGCTCCATAGTTCAACTTCTCCATGTGTGAAGACTTCTCGTACCTGAAAAGGTCCAGACCAACGAGACCGTAGGTTACCCGAGAAAAGCTTAGGAGGAGAATTGAAGAGTAGAACTATGTCACCTAGTTGGAAGTCATGAGGTAGGATCTTTTTGTCGTGTCATTCCTTAGTCGTTGCATCTTTCTTTGGCATATCATGCACGGGATTCACTCGCTCGCTGCCCGAGGTTGAATAAATGGTATCTGCATCGAAAAGTTTTATGACGTCTTTTTCCATTACCTCTTGCAAGTCCGGATGCATCCTCCTTTGAGTTTCGGTGGAAGGTTCGTGGCTGTCTTCAATATAATTTCCGTGCATACATATTGAAGAGCTAAATCTCCTACGTTTCTTTACGCGTGTGGATTGTTTTCTCATCTCATCTGCACTCAAGTTAGCATTCATAACAGGAGGATATATTTTATCGCATTCAACGTACACATACCAAAAAGAAGACGGAGGAAGCTCGGGCTCAAGTTCGGGCGCCTTCTCCACTGTGAAACCAACGTGCATTTTGTGTGGTATCTCCTCACGTGGGGCGTCTCCTAGTGCTGCAATAGCACTCATGAATTTCGTGTACAGCTTGGCTCCTTCGTCCGTAAATCCTGCATCTTCGCAAACTCATGTTAAATATCGTACAAGAGGATCGGAAACACTTACTCGATCATGCGTGTTTTTCGCTAACTCGTCCAGTGAATCGACTGTAAAGAAAAACTCCTTGAATGAGGGTCCGTTCATGGGGCTGGACGAGTTGAATTCTATTGTCTCATCTCCGACACGTAAGGAAAGCTTTCCTTGTTGTACGTCTATCATGGCACCTGCAGTAGCTAAGAACGGTTTACCAAGAATAATAGGTATCCTAGCATCTTCCTTTATTTCAAGTACAACAAAATAAGTGGGAATACAAAGATTACCTACCTTGGTGGAAACGTTTTCAACAATTCCCACCGGATATCTTATCGAACGATCCGCGAGGCGTAGAGGCATCTTCGTAGGTTTGAGATTCCCGAAGTCCATCCGCTTGAAAACCGAGTGAGGCATGATGCTCACGTTTGCTCCTAAATCACACAAAGCATTTTCAACGTCAAGATTACCTATTGTGCATGGAATGGAGAAGCTTCCGGGGTTCTTCAACTTTGGGGGCAGCGTGTTTTGAAGGATAGCGTTGCATTCCTCGGTGAGGGCTACCGTCTCGTTCTCTTCGATATTCTTATCTTTAGAAAGAACCTCTTTGATGAGTTTGGCATGATTTGGCATCTTTTGGATGTCTTCCACGAATGGGATGTTGATGTCAACCTTCTTGAGACCCTCTACGAATCTGCCCACTCGTTCTTCATTCTTACTGCTCACCAACCGTTGAGGAAACGATATCGGAGGTTTGTACGCCGGTGGAGCAACATATGGTTTGTCCAAATCTGGTTCAACTCCTTCCATAATTGCAATCTTACCTTTGCCTCTTTTCATGGACATTCCAGCAGCTTGCTCTTGTTTTTTGGAGGGCGAATGCTCAATCACATCACTTCTCCACATAAAAATAGCGTTAACGTACTCTCTCGGGTTCAATTCGGGCTTACCTGGAAGTTGTCCGGGATTCCGAGAGGATGAGACAGCTTGCTGTGCTACGGAGTTCTCTAAACTCTTCACATGGTTGCTCAAGGATTTCATCTGAGTTTTGAGCTCGTTGATCCTTGTCCCCACATTCCCATTGAATTGGGCTTGAGTTGAATGTTGCTGCCTTTGCTCCTTGATAAATTCGAGCATTACTGCCTCAAGGTTCGACGAAGGGGCTTGAGGAGGTTGAGGAGCTTGCGGAACTTGCTGAGCTTGCTGGAATTGCTGATTGTTTTGTTGGTACATTTGCTGTCTTTGCTGAAATTCCGAATACTTCACCAGTTGAGTCGTTCGATATGAAAGATTCGGGTGATTCCTCCAATTTGGGTTATAGGTATTCCCGAATTGTCTGTTTCCTTGCTGCAGGGCATAGTTCATTTGTTCGAAGTCTTCATGTACCCTGCATTGATAAGCTACATGCTTTGTATCTCCGTAATTTACACAGTACATGGCGTTTGTTGCGTTGCCCATCGCTCTGCTCTGATTTGGCTCGTATAGGTGACGAGTGTTGTTAGGCATACCTCTCGGTGTTGACCACATAGTGTGGTTCATGGCGAGGTTATCGATCAACTCGTATGCCTCCTCCACACTCATATCCATAAACGATCCTCTAGTAGCGTTATCCAACGTCGTTCGGTGTTCATCTGAGATTTCGTTGTCAAACGTTTGGATAACATACCACTGCTCAAGACCATGGTGTGGACACATCTGTAGAAGATCCTTAAATTTGCCCCACGCTTCAAGCAACGTTTCTCCATCTCTGCATCTAAACGTTGTGATTTCCCCCTTATCTGAATCGTCTTGCTCGGAGGAAAGAAGAGTGATAAGAACAATGTGCAGAGCTGGTCTCAAGTCGTGATTGAACCAGCGGGAAGCGATTGCAGCGAAGTTTTTGCTCGTCCCTTAATTGAGGAGGGGAAGAGACGTAATAGAATCACGTCCTTTGAGACTCCGTGTATTTTGAACGTTCTGGAAAGATCTAGGAAGTCTCTAAGATACTGATGGAGATCCTCGTGATTTCCACCCATGAATTGCTTCTGATAAAGCATGTTGATCATCGCCGGCTTAATTTCAAATTGTTCCCTAGAACCAGCAGGCATCCTTATGATTGTTAGCATGTTGTTCATGTTCGTCACCACGTAATCTCTGAGGCGACGTGGTGGAAGAGCCTGTGGTTCTCGCGGTGTGAGTTGTTGTTGCTGTATATGTCCATGGTCGTTCTGATTATCCATCTTCTCGTTGATCTGTCGACTCTACGAAGAACAAATAAAAACGATTTAGGTATAAAGAATAAAAGAAAAGAAAACAAAAAAGAAAAAACAAAACAAGAATGACTCTAGGCTCGAATCTAAGACGTGTTGACAATATTTTCCGGCAACGACGCCAAAAACTTGATGCGTATTCAAAGTTAAACAAATAATCTAAACTATCCGCAAGTGCACGACTACGCAACACAACCTAAACTCAAACTACGAATCAAACTTGAAAAAGAACGAATATTGGATTTGAGAATGAAATACTAAAAACAAATAAACAAACGAGTTCATAAAAATGAGACAAACGTTCTAGGATTCCGGTTTCACCACAAGACTACCAAAACCAACAATCAACCTATCTAATCATGTCATCCCGATCAAGTCATCTAAGGCAGACGATCCTAATATGATATCTACCCTCTCTCAAGGCATAGACACGTGATCTAGTCAAGTTATCCCCTACTTTCATGGCTGACACCTTGAACTAAACCCATAAGTTTTGTGATTCATCCGTTTCACCCTCAACTGCTGCTACCCTACTTTCGTGGCCTAACCTCGGTTGTTCTAAATCTGATCTTCTAGGACTAGAATTCTCCTTTCGGTCCTTCTCCTAATCCCTAACAAAACCAAACAAAACCGAAGTCTTGAATTGATCTCCAATGTCCCTTGAATGTCTCCTTCGTAAGAATATTCTTCTTCTTCTTCGGTTCTCTCTCTACTCTCTCGCTTCGATTCAATTCTGGAAACTGACTCTCTCCCTGACCCTGAATCTACCCCTAACTCCTCTTCTTCCTTTTCCTTCTTTTATTTCCTTTTCTCCTGGTTTTTCCTTTTGGCCGTTCACTTCTTTTCCTTTTCTCGCAGCAGCCACCTTTTTTGCCTTTTCATGTGTTTTCCATTCTTGATTAAGTTGGGCAACGTTTCCATTCCTTTCTCCAGCAAAATATCTCTTATTCCTCTTCTCTAACGTCGTTTTCCTTTTTGTATAAGTAACCAACGAATTCCTTTTCGTGTTTAGACAAATTTACTTATATGTTATTTGCAGGTGACGGACGCGACCCGAGCGGGCTGAGTGTGTGCCCCGCGTGGGCGCGGCGTGCTGTGCATGATGGAAATAAGGCCTCCCTGCGCGGGCTAAGGAGTGCCCCGCGCGGGCTGAGTGTCATGGTGAAGCCCGACCATGCTGATGGCTTGCCCGACCCGTGCTCATTCTGCTGAACCAAATGCCGAACCAAATGCCTCGCGCGGGCTAGGGAGTGCCCCTCGCGGGCTGATCTTGTCTTGGCAACCCGTGCGTGCTGAGGACCTCCCCTGCTCGTGCTGAAGTTGCTGGGGGTCAAGCCCCGCACGGGCTAGGTGAATGCCCCGCGTAGGCTATGTTATCCATCGCCGATTCTCGTCCTGTTTGTTCCGTGATGATCCTCGATGTTAGTACTTTGTCTCTTGTACGTCTTTTAGCTCCAAAATGAACCGAGTTTGCATTACAACCTGTAAAGACACGAAAACATGAAAATGAGTAAAACGGATACAAAATCATGCGGTAATCATCGTATCTATATCATAAACATCCCTTAAATCGTGCGAGAAATACGTATAAAAATGAGATGATCAAGATTGAAGGCTCCGATTCTCCCGATGGTTGATCGGAAACTATAGAGGAAACGCAAACCCTAAAATCGACTTAGAGTTTATAGAGGAACGATAGGACTGGGAAATGAGGAGAACATTCTCGACCCTTTAGTAAAAACCAAGTGTAGACGGGCCATCATAAGGAAGCCCATCATCAATGCAACCCGCGGCCCAGTCTTTAGTCAAGCGCAGAATCTGTGTGAAGAAGCCCGTGGAAGCCCAGCCCAGCACCTGAAGAAGCCCGTGGAAGCCCAGGAAATGATACCTGAAAAACCAGAAAATATTAAGTACAAAATTGTAGGAACAAGCAACGGTTATGACCTATAATATGGTCTGATTTTGCAAGAATAGACAATGACATTTTATGTAATAGACCTAGATAGAACCTAGGAAACATATGTTTTTGTATGGCTATTATATATATATATATATGAGAAGTGGGTGAGGAGTATCATCACCAAGAAATCATCATCTTAACCATTCTGCAAAACTTCACCAAAACCAGTCCACTAAATTTCCAGCAAACCATAAACACAACCAAAAGCTACACATGTGAGTTTTTGCACCATACACATGAGAGCGCAGAGATCACAAGCTTAACCAAATTCAGCTCATGAACAGAACCTAGAATCCAACAAAACTTAGGTTCTGACAAAAGAATCGAAGCAAAAGTCGAGGAATCATCAGCCAGAATTTCATTGATGAATGACGAACAACAATAAACGTAGAAGAGAAAATATTGATGGTGAAGAAAAGTGAACCTGAGAGAGAGCAATAATGGAAGTGTTTGAAACAGTGTTGAAGAAAGAAAATGAGAGATGATGATGATACCGAAGAAAGAAAACGTAGAAGAGAAAATATTGTTCGTCCCTCGTGTTTATTGTTCACCGTTCATCATTCGTTTTATGCATTGTTGTTTGTCTCTTGCATTCATCATTCGTCAGTCGATCTCATGTGTTGCTTGTTATCGTCGTTCATCGTGCATCGATCGATTTCATATATGTTGTGCATCGATTAATTTCATGTTTCTCATTCATTGTTTGATCTCCTACCGTTATCGTTCATCCATCTCCTATATATTTTCATCATTCGATTTAGGGTTCAAACACTTCATCGTATGAATTTGAATTCAGATATAAAATTCTCTAATTGTCTGGATTCAAATTTTGATTTGGATACCTTCAAAAATGTTGATATCCAAAGTCGTGCCACCCCTATTCATATGGATTTATTTGATATCTAAAATGATTCAAAATACAAAAGTTGAAAATAATATATTATTTAAAAGAAAAACAAACTACAAGTAGGTAGGTGGATGTGAGGGAAATACAAAGGGTATTGTGAAAGAATATACACGGAGTCAACAACATGACTTTTTAAGATTCTTCACGTGTATATATATTTATATATACACATAAATATATATGTGTGTTTTCTATATTTACGAGTTTCATCGTGCTTTTGGAAAAAAATTCTGTCAAAGATGCACGTCAAAACGCTTTGAATAAATTGATCGTGACTTGAGTATATATATATATATATATATATATATATATATCAATTTAATGTGGTATGTTTCGAAAGACAAATTGATTTTGGTTTATATATTGCCATTCGTTAAACATTCCCATCACATACATTAACTTCAAAACCGTAATATTTAAATAATAAAAATACATTAAAAAACCGAGCGGTACAAAAAATATTGCATATATATGCAATAAAAAAATCCTTAATTAAGGGAATGGAAAATTGGGAATAAAATTAAATTTAAAAGGAATGATAATTAAGATTGTGGCGTAATTAATTAATTAATTAATTAGCCAATGGTTGTCATCATCTTAACGAATTCGTCATAATTAACTTGGCCATCTCCATCCAAATCAGCCTCCTTTATCATCTGATTCACTTCTTCATCTGTTAGCTTCTCCCCAAGATTTATCATCACATGCCTTAGCTGCCATTTAAAAAAATAAAAATGAAAAAAAAAAACATTATAAATCCACATTTTACCAATCATTATATATATATATATAATGAAACTATAATATGCATAATGCGACCGTAAAAATCATTCACAACTAGTGTTTGAATTTTCTAATTCATTGCAAAATATATTATATCTGTATTATAAAATCTGTCCCTAATCTATAATCAATTATATATCTTCTTCTTAAATTACAACTTTGTAAAGTGTATAAGAAATATATGATTCGAACATATATGGATATCTCTATGTATATATATATATATATATACATGCACCATGTGTTTATTTATATGTTACCGAGAAAAGGCAGCATATACTAAAACTAGGTGAAAACATGTGCACTGTATATATATATATATTTACTATATGTAATTATATTATAATAATTTTATTTTATAGTTCTCCACCTAAGATTCAGATTGCCAGCTAGCTCTAAGCATTAGCTTCTACAGTGAAAGACAGATACTTCAAACATTTAAAATACAATTAAAAAAAAGCAGCCATTTCTTTTGGTTTTCAAAATATTATAAAAAAATTTCAGAAAAATAAATGAGAGACAACTATATATGGATCTATGTGTATTTAAAAAATTGCCTGCCCTTGTTGTCTGATATTGTCATTAATTTCAATTACCATTGTTAAGTTAATTAATTAATTTGAGATGATTTCTAACTAGATTTATCATTCAAATTACGAAATTAGAAACAATAATAAAAAAATTAAGGAATTAATATGCTCAAATTCATTTTTGTGAGGGATATAAATTATTATACCTTTGTGTCCAAATTAATATATATATATATATATATTGAATTATTTTACGCTTTGAAGAACAAAAATATCTATTTATATCAGATAAACATAATTGCATCGTACAATATAAATGATTGGAGGCATTTTACATGCTTACTTATGGATTGATTTTAAAATATTTGATGTATCTTAACTAAAAGATTTGACTATTTTTTACTCGATTTTATAATAAACAGCCAATTACCATTATAGATGAGAATAAAAAAAAGATTTAATAATAAGACAATATCCATATAAATATAATATTTACAATATGAAAATATTTAGAAGATTTAAAAATGTGTTTTCATTAAAAAAGAAAAAAAAAAAGAAATACCTCACTAGCAGAGATGTATCCATTTTGGTCTTTGTCGAACACTTTGAAAGCCTCCTTTAGCTCTTCTTCTGCATCAGTTTCCTATGCCCCAAAAACACCCAAATACGTATATATACATGTAATGTATGTATATATATATGTATATATGTATATATGTATGTATGCATGTATATATACCTGAATTTTCTTGGCCATTAGGTTGAGGAACTCAGCGAATTCAATGGTTCCATTACCGTCGGAGTCGATTTCGTTGATCATATCTTTGAGTTCTTGTTCTGTTGGGTTCTGATCCAAAGAACGGATCACTGTCGCTAACTCTTCCACTGTTATGCAACCTATATCAAAATCATTATACATATATATATACACACATTGTTATATATGTAAACAAACATGTATATATATAATCTGCATTTGTATGACCACATATAGAGAGAGAGAGAGAGGAGAGAGAACCGTCGCCGTCTTTGTCGAAGAGACAAAAGGCTCCTTTGAACTCTATGATCTGTTCTTGTGTCAGCGATGTCTCTTCCATTGTTTCCGGGCTCGAGCAATAAAATCCACAGAGAGAGAGAGATAGAGAGAGAGAGAGAGAGAGGAGAGATAGAGAGAGAGAGAGAGAGAGGAGAGAGGGGAGAAACAAGGTTACTCTCTCAGCTTGTGGGTCTATTTGTAGAGACTTTCGTACTTGAAGAGTTATGGACTTTTTCAGAATTTAATTCGTTTAATTAATCTTAAAAATTTTGTATATTATTTTTTCGAAAATAATTATTCAATCTAAAACCTCATTCGTGACATGACCCTTATAACATAAACTTTTAATGCAATAAAAATTTTATCCATATAGATATTCATTTACAAAATTATTAAGAATGATTTTTTGGTATTTTTTATCTGACGTATATGTTTTTTTTGTTAATATTATGTGTTTTTATTTTATTTTAGTTGTCTCTATTTGGGAGAGTCAAAGTGTGTAACCATTCGTCAAGACTCACAAAACTAATATTGAATCTTGATTGAAAAATAAATGATATTTCTATCAAATTAATAAGTCATTTATAGTTAAGAATAAAGAAAGGATAGGTTGACAAATTTGCTTAGTCATATAATATAAGTATTCGAGCTTCTTTTTTTTCAAAAAATAAAGAAACATTAATTGTGGAAAATTTCCAAGCATAAAGATTGGTATATACTGAAGTCACCAACTCGACGATCTATATGATAAATTGAAATATATTTGTTTTTCATATAACATTTAATAATAATTGTTTTTTCGTGGAAAATGTTACATTTATTTTTATATCGACATTAGGTTTGGTTTTCCAATTAATTTGTTTTCCCTTATTTCATTTTCAAGTGGTCAATATTGAAAATTTGTAGAAAATGACTATTAAATCGAAAATCAAAAGATTAGAGTATATCAAACAGTTTTGTATTTACTTGTCAATCTTTAGGTACACTTGTTGTTTTCTACAATGTATTAAAGATCTCCACGGATAACTCCCCCTGAATTAGACGTGTAAATACAATCTCAACTGTTTTCACTCACCACCCAGTATCCAATTAAGTACACCTAAAAACTTTGAACTCTTTAGTTCTCTGTTTTATGCACCTTAATGATACTGACCAATTAAGTACACCTAAACTCTGAACTCTCTTGTTCTCTGTTTAGTGTACTTCGATTTTGCACTACAGATTCGTTGACCTTCTATCTTGATTTCCAGATCACTTTATCTGCCTAGCTCTCGACTCAGCAACCACCTCCGGTTCTTCCGCCGCGCCGTCATGCTGAAATCCCTTCAGCTTTGAATCCGCCCGATTCTCTTGATTCCTTATTCTTCTCCTTAGTCTTTTCGTTGACTCGCTCCAGTCTCTTTCAATTTGAATTTAGCTTCCTTAATCTGCTCAACCACCTGAAAACAACACATACAAACTTCGATCCAATTTTTACTGCATTCACAATCTCCCCTTTTGAATTCTTATCACAAAAACATCTATTCATCAGTCACATAGAATTCAAAATATTGCAGTAAAAATATTCAAACATATAACGATCACAGTATGAATTTTAACACCCTAGTCCAGATCATCAATAGTTCAAGCATAGAGAAATAGTAACTATTAAGTACACTTAAGCAATTGTCTTTTAAGTGCACTTAAGAAAAAGAAGAGCAGTGAGAACAAATCAATTTCTCTTTCTTTTTCCTTTGCTCTTCTTTGAAGAGGATTCCCCCCGAATCTCTTCAGCCTCTATGTCCAATTCTTCTTCTTCTTCTTCGCTCTGTATGTCTCCCCCTGTTTATGTGATAAGATTTCAAAAACAGATTAGTCAAGGTATAAACTAGAGCAGATGACATACTAAAATAGGTGCACTTGATTACTATGAGAACGCAAGATAAGAGCATCAATCTTGCGGAGCATGTCACTCAGTGTAGCATTCACAGTCTGGCGTAGTTCTTTGAGTTCCCGTACCACACTACTTTTGGAGGACCCCGCTGTTGTCTCCGATGGCATTTTACCATGTAGCGCTTTTCCAGTATTATCCACGACGGAGTATTTTCACGAGCTTCAGATTTTCCAATGATGTCAGACGCTTGCTGAACCAGTATGTTCTGGATCAGACAGGGAAACGGAAGAATGAACTTAGTAGAGTTTGATAACCCCAGTCCAATAATGACATCCAGAAATACTTTCCCAAAGTTTATGGGAATGTCATTCTTTACGCAGTAAAGAAATACTGCAGTGTCCTGTCTGATAGCGTCCGATTTCTTGTTTGGAATCCAATTTGTGCGGGAAATCTTGTTTAGCAAAGCATACTCTCATTGCAACTTTGAATTCGGAATTTGCCCTGACCACGTTGTTAGCCGACCTTCTGTCATCTCCTTAGTGACAGTGTCCATATCAAGATCCAGCTGAAGCTCTTTGCTCCGAGTAATCGGCAAATGTGGTATACCTAAAAAGTCATTTATAACTTCTGCACTGAATTTTAAAACTCGACCACGAACATACGTGGTGCCAAACATAGCAGAACCGAAGTCTTCGATTTTAGGGGCCAAATTCGCGTAAAATTCATAGACAAGTTCCTTACAAATCGGCATTACAGTAGTCACTGTACTTGTCAACTTTCTGTCCACTAATAACTTCCACACCGATAAATGTTGAAATTGTTGCACACTGAGTCCCTTTTCCGAAAAAATTTCCCTCTCCTTCAAAGTCCTAAGCCTACTTATGTATGATTCCTTGTATAAGGTATGGGAGTAGGCTTTTGAAACAGAAATCGGGGTACCTCTTCGTGAAGGTTGAGGAGACCGTGTTTCAGATACCGGAATATTCCGTTCAGTTTCCGGTGAATGCTGAACATTAGACGGTTCGGGGCTTGAGGAGGGAACTGACAAATGACTGGGAGACCGTTGCGAAGTAGACGCATCTCTAGGTTCTATAGACCGAGTCTGAGGATTTGTCTGTACTACTGGATCAACTGACACTCTGATGTCGCTGTCAGAGTGAGTACGCAGATGAACAAGAGGAGAAGCACCTGGTCTCAGGTTCTCTTGTTTGTTGGGAGCAAAAAAATTGGTAGCCATGACCTTATAGCGACGGCCATTCACCCGCGGGGGATTGCGAGTGAAGACGAGATCTCTCATTTTCACTTCTTTACCATCAACAACGAGAGAATCATCCGGTGAGAGACCAAAGTGAGAACTACGCGTCTGCATCTTTTCTGTGTGAGGAAAGTAATCTGCAGATAGAAGAAATTGCACTCTCTCATTCGAGAAGAACAGATTAGGGTTTCTTAAATGCGCTCAAATGTGAAAGATGAAACGGTTTGAAAAATGTGAAGTGCAGTTATAGAGAAAATTCAGGGATTTTTGAAAAAATTTGAAATTAATGTCCACTCACATCAGCCCACAAACATCCCATCTCATTAAAACAAACCGCCGATAAATTAAAAGGAGAGAAAACCACTTGAGTGTAGCTACTGCTTGTCAGATCAAACTAAAACAACTTGACATAAAACATGATGAATGGTTTTAAAGCAATAACAAATCATGAAAAATTAGTCAAAGACTGTAAACGGCTGAATGTTTAAGTACACTTAATGAAATTTGTTCTCCACTTTAATGCAGTCTGTTTTATTTCTTTTCATTTTTCTCTTTTTCTCTTTTTTTTTCAGGCACTTAGTCACAGCTTCTAGGACGTTGTTTAGATATCCTTTTGTTCATATAACAAGCTCCTTGACTACCTTTATTTAGGTATACTCTTATGTATACATAGAGGAGTATTTAAGCACGATTATTGGCTTTGTGTCATAGGACGTTATACCTGAAACTGAATATCTCCGAACTTAGACCCGAGCATATACTCATGACACCACAAATTCTATTTTTGCATCAAAAATGCATATAAACGATGTCAGAGGAGTAAGTGTAGTTTTAAGTGCACTTAAAAAAAACTGAACCTTTTAGAAATAGAGACAGTGCTAAAATGTCAAACAAAGACCATGTAAGTGTATTTAAAACGGGCAGACATGACAGTAATTTTCTTCTTCTTCATGGGATCGTTAAACACTCCAAAAACACAGTTTCATCAATGCAATATGCAAGATACGATCAAATCTCACACACCAAGAGATTTTCTAAGAGAAATAAACCGGTTTAAATCCAGAGGTTTTGTGAAAATGTCTGCGAGCTGGCGTTCCGTAGGCACATATTCAACTTTCATTTGTTTTTGCTCAACTTTTTCTCT
>CM071865.1:2684212-2735286 GCA_036759665.1 Gynandropsis gynandra | reverse complement strand
TCACAGGGTCGAACTGGGTCGCAGGGTCGCAGGGTCACAGGGTCGAACTGGGTCGCAGGGTCACAGGGTCGAACTGGGTCACAGGGTCATAGGGTCACAGGGTCAAACTGGATCACAGGGTCGCAGAGTCGAACTGGGTCGCAGGGTCACAGGATCACAGGGTCGGACTAGGTCGCTAGGTCGTTGGGTCGAACTGGGTTACAGGATCGTAGGGTCAGACTGGGTCGCAGGGTCGAATTGGATCGCAAGGTCGCAGGGGGATTTTGGGAATATCAACATTTATACGGGTACTTTTGAAGTTAAAAATTTTTTCTTTTTTGGAAAGGGAATTTTTGAAGTGTTTTAGACCTACGAGGGTATTTTTAAAGTTCCCCCGATTAAAATTTATTGTTAAATAAAATTATTAAGTTTTATAATTTGTACGAAAAGTCTCTTCTGTCATGGTAAATATATTACTATATTTTAATAAAATGACGCTACTTATTAACACAATGGAATAGACTTTTATTCTCAAAAAATAAAATTATTTATAAATAATATAAATTTTGAAAAATTAAGTTACATCTTCCATTCCCAAAATATAAAAATTATTTATCAAGTTATTTACAAACAATTTTTGGATTCCTACGACCCTTATCCCCTCCGACCCTTAGACCTCTGTGACCCTTTGACCCCTACAACCCTTTGTCCCCTTCGACTTTTATCTCTCTGCGACCTATGGATCCTTCGAACTTTGTGACTTTGCGACCTTTGGACCCCTGTAACCCTTGTCCAACTCCAACTCTTGTTACAATAATAGTAAATCTACAAAAACAGCGAGAGTACCAATCATACTTTCTATTGAATAATAGTAAAAAACCAACCAAATACAAACATGAAGTTCAAGTTCAAAGGAATGTTGTTATTCAAATGAGGTTCAAAGCAATCAAAATACAAGGGAACTCAAACTATGTTGTTGGTAGGCTCTGGTTGAGGGAAAAACCGAAGTAGAGATATTGCTGCATTGGAGACCAGTTCGACTGTGAGGGAACAACCCTCGTTCAGTCCATGATCGTGACAAAACTTTCTCCAACCCTCGCTGATGCTAACGCCACCACATGCCACGAGCCTTAGATATGCCTCCCATACTAGTCCATAATTAATTATCAGATGTATCTTACATTGTCTATCGTTTTAGCGATTTCCAGTGATTTTTGGCGATATCTGGCGATTGGTAGGTGATTTCCAGGGATTTCAACCGTTTTCCGGCGATTTCTAGCAGTTTACGGCGGTCACACTGTGTCATAGGTCGAACTGGGTCACAGGGTCGAACTGGGTCGCAGGGTCGTAGGGTCACAGGGTCGAACTGGGTCGCAGGGTCATAGGGTCACAGGGTCAAACTGGATCACAGGGTCGCAGAGTCGAACTGGGTCGCAGGGTCACAGGATCACAGGGTCGGACTAGGTCGCTAGGTCGTTGGGTCGAAGTGGGTTACAGGATCGTAGGGTCAGACTGGGTCGCAGGGTCGAATTGGATCGCAAGGTCGCAGGGGTATTTTGGGAATATCAACATTTATAAGGGTATTTTTGAAATTAAATTTTTTTTTTCGGAAAAGGTGTTTTTGAAGTATTTTAGCCTTACAAAGATATTTTTGAAGTTACCCTTTGAAAATTTTAACCAAAATATTCAGCAATTATCGTATATAATTTGCAGTTAATTGTAGAAGTTATAGAAAACTTTGTTAAAGTTTTCGTTTGAAAAGGTAGCGAAAATTTTCGTTAAAACGTCATAGATTAAGAAGGATTTATCTATAAATAGACGCCCAACTCTTGCAAAAACCGGGATTTTAGTAGTAGGCGGCATCCCCTCTTAGTTTTGAGTAGGTGGAACAGGTTCACGGATTAATAGAAGAGGCGTCAGACAGCTAGAGACAGCCCGCAATCACTTCTTATCCACTTCTCCTTTCAGTCGAGTTACTAATTGATAGTACCTCGGATGTCATTCTCAAGCTTGGAATAGATCTTACACTAGTGGTTTACCGGCCTACGCAGATCTAATAATTAATTTTTCAACATATTATCAGTACAAGTGTTTTAATTAATTTTAAAAAATACAATATTATACATTATATGTATATTTTTAATTTAAATTTTTTACGATCTCGATTTCCAATCGATTTTGGTTTCGATTTTCAAGTAAAAATAATTATATATAGACCTCGTAGAATATATATCTCGGTCATAATATATATATATATATATATATTATATTATATGATTATGCGAGCTCAGTCACCAATCCATAATATTAATATTTTATTAATATTTATCTGTTATTTATTCTTGTTATAAAGATGGCTATGCCACCATTTTTTTACGTTATATTTTATTTTGTTAATTATTATATTTATGTGGAGGATGAAAAATTTCACCCCATAATTTATTTATTTATTGTTGTTATATGGATGGTCGAGCCATCAATTTTTTGTTATATTTTATTTTTGTTAATTATTTTATTTATTTATGTGGAGGATGAAAAAAAAATTCACCCCATAATTTATTTAAATTATGTTTTTCATTATTTAATTATTAATTGATTAAATAAATCTAAAAATAAATTATCTATAAATATAAACGGACCTAAAACATGAATTTTTATATAATAATTTATTTAATTTTGTTTTCAATGTCATAACTTATATTTGTTTATTTTTTTCTCTTCAATGACAACATATCTTCATGTCGAACTTGGTAAATCTCAAAATCACAACACACTAAATGCCTCTGGAAAAAACTATATAACATGGGCATTTGATGCTAAAATGCATCTAAAAGTCAAAAAGCTTATTGCCACGATCAATAAAGATAATAAATCCTCAGAAAAGGAAAAGGCAAAAGCCATGATATTTTTACGTCATCATATTGCCGATGGATTAAAAAATGAGTATCGAACAAAAGAAGATCCCGCAGATTTGTGGGAATCTCTTAAAGATCGATTTGATCACCAAAAATATGTGATACTCCCAAAGGCAAAGAATGATTGGTTGAATCTAAGATTCCAGGATTATAAATCCGTCGATGAATATCATTCTGCAATGTTTGAAATAATCTCCAGGATGGAATTATGTGGAGAAAAGATTAGTGATTATGATAAGCTGGAAAAAACAATTATCGACATTCCATGCTAATAATGTAATTTTACAAAAACAATATCGCGCGAAGGATTTTAAGACCTATCGCGAATTGTTACAGCTTCTCCTCGTTGCAGAACGAGCTATTAATGAAAAATCATCATGCTCGTCCCTCTGGTTCTACACCATTTTATGAAACAAATGGACTTCATCAAATTATAACCACTGGCATGGCCGTGGGCGTGGATATATACGTGGTCATGGTCGAGGCCGTGGACGTGGTCGCGGTCGTGGAAATGGATATGGTAGAGGAAGAGGTCGGAGTAATCCACCAAATAATTTCCGTCATGGAGAAAATAAAAGGAAAGATAATCGAGTGAATGAAAATGAAAATGTGACTAAAAGGCAAAAAGATACAATATGTCATTGATGTGGTATGAATGGACATTGGTCCCAAGTGTGCCGAACACCAAGATATTTTGTTGATTTGTACCAGAAGTCATTGACGGATAAAGACAAAAATGTTCAAAAGAATTTTGTCTCAGATGATCTCGATGATCTCTTGGATAACGACAAGGTTGGAATGCACCTTGACATTGCGGACTTTATGTATCAACCTGATAATGAATATGAGAATAGAAAATGAGATTTCGACATGAATTTCTTTGTTATCATTATCTCATTTTTAAGACTTAGCTTGTTATTTTCGAATGTATTTTTCCTTTCGCTATTTAGTTTTTAAAAGTTTTATTAGATTATCTTTTGTTGTAATATTTTGTTACATTGTCATATATTATATGCAAAATTTGCTTCATATTTTTCAGGTTCATTTATATCTTTATCGGATTAAAGTAATACAAAATATGTCACGATCAAACATTAATTATGGAGACATATGTCTAGCCGATTGTGCTACGATACATACAATATTGAAAGATAAAAAATATTTCTCCAAGTTGAGAATACATGAATCCAGTGTCAATACAATATCTGGAAATGCAAAAATAATTAAGGGATGTAGAGAAACAAATTTTATAATGTTCAGAGGGACATAATTTATCATACAAGATGCATTATTCTCTCCACAATCCCAAAGAAACTTATTAAGTTTCAAATATATTCGCCAAAAAGGGTATCATGTTGAGACCATGAATGATGAAAATCGTGAATATCTTTATATCACGACAATGGTTTCTAAAAAGAAACATATTGTGGAAATTTTACCAACTTTATCCTCTGGACTATATTTCACAAAGATAAGAATGGTGGAAACATATGCCGTATTCAACCCAAGATATGAAGACATGTTTAAAATTTGGCATGATTGATTGGGTCACCCTAGTTCAATAATGATGCGAAAAATTATTCAAAATTCCAATGGTCATCCATTAAAACATGAGAAGATATTTCAATCTCATGAAATCGCATGTAATGCTAGTTCTCAAGGAAAATTAATAATAAGACCATCATCTGTCAAAGTTGGACATGAATCACCATCGTTTTTAGAACGATTACATGGGGATATATGTGGACCTATACATCCATCAAGTGGACCATTTCGATACTTTATGGTATTGATCGATGCTTCTAACAGATGGTCACACGTTTGATTATTATCAACGGGAAAATGTTGCATTTGTGAGGTTTATTGTTCAAATAACAAAATTACAAGCTCAATTCCCCGATCACCCTATTAAGAAGGTGAGGCTTGATAATGCTGATGAATTCACTTCTCAAGCTTTCAATGACTATTGTGCATCGATTGGTATTGAGACTGAACATCACGTACCACATGTTCATACACAAAATGGTATGGCAGAGTCATTGATTAAACGTCTTCAACTTATTGCTCGACCATTGCTAATGAAAACGAAACTTCCAGTTTCTGCTTGGGGGCATGCCATTTTACATGCTGCTGCACTAATTCAAATAAGGCCAAGTGCTTATCATAAATATTCTCTATTGCAATTATCAAATGGCCAAGAACCAAATATATCTCATCTTTGAGTATTTGGTTGTGCTGTATATGTTTTAATTGCTCCACCGCAACGAACAAAAATGGGCCCACAACGTAGATTGGGAATTTATGTTGGATATAATTCACCATCTATCATTAGATATCTTGAACCAGAAACGGGTGATGTATTCACAACTCGTTTTGCTGATTGTCATTTTAATGAGAATGAATTCCCATCGTTAAGAGGAGGAATAAAACAAGCCTCACAAGATCTAACATGGAAAACACAATCATTGTTATATCTTGATCCTCCTACAAAACAATGTAATATGGAAGTACAAAAGATAATACATTTACAAGATATTGCGAATAGACTTCCAGATGAGTTCAATGATACAGCTCGGGTTACAAAATCATATATATCGGCTGCAAATGCACCTGCTCGTATAGAAATACCAAAAGGGCATACGGGTGAAAGAATTTCAAATGAATCTATAACACGCTTAAAGCGCGGACGACCACTTGGTTCTAAAGATAAAAATCCTCGAAAGAGAAAGAAATTTGATAATAATGATGATTCTCAAATCATAGAGAACATTCAAAAAGAAACAAATGAGGAAGATGATCTTCAAAATCAAAATCATAAAAATAATCATGAACATACAGAGAATAATGAAATTTCCATCAATTATATCTATGATGAAAAGATTATAAAGAGAGATTAAATAAATGACAATGATGGAATATTCTCTTTCTCTGTATCCAAAGAAATTGAAAATGATAGTGAAGATCTAGAACCAATGTCAGTGTTAGAATGTCAAAAGAGACATGATTGGATCAAATGGAAAGAAGTTGTGCAAATAGAATTAGACTCATTAAATAAAAGAAAAGTATTTGGACCTATCGTTCAAACTCCAAATGGTGTCAAACCGGTTGGATGCAAATGGGTTTTTGTACAAAAAAGAAATAAAAATAATGAGGCCACGAGGGTTTTCCTACAGACTTGGAATTGATTATGAGGAAACATATTCCCCTGTTATGGATGCAATCACATTTAGATATTTGATGAGTTTAACAACATCCAACAACTTAGATATGTACCTCATGGATGTGGTTGCATCATATCTATATGGATCTTTGGATAATGATATATACATGAAAATCCCTGAAGGATTAAGAATGCCAAAAATATCAAATTCAAAACCTAAAGAAATGTGTGCAATCAAATTGCAACGATCTTTATACGGATTGAAACAATCTGGACATATGTGGTATAATCGTCTAAGTGAATATTTATTAAAAAGGGGATTTGTGAATAACCCTATTTGTACTTGTGTTTATTCAGAAAGCAACAAGTGGATTTGTGATTATAGTTGTTTACGTTGAAGATCTGAATATAATTGGAACCTCAAAAGAGATTGAAAATGCTCGGAATTATCTGGAAAAGGAATTTTAAATGAAAGACCTTGGACAAACAAAGTTTTGTCTTGGTTTACAGATAGAGCATCTAAAATTGGTATATTTGTACACAATCGAATTATACAAAGAGATTATTAAAACACTTTAACATGGATAAAGAAAATCCATTAAGCACTCCAATGGTATGTAAATCTTTAAATGTTGAAAAAGATTCATTTCGTCCTTGTGAAGAAAATGAAGATATACTTGGACCAGAAGTACCATATGTGAGTGCAATAGGGGCTCTCTTGTATCTAGCAAATTGCACTCGTCACGATATAGTTCATCCCCTAAACGTCTTCATTGGACAAGGATTAACCCTACATGCGGATTATCAACTAATATCAACCCAACAATACTATATGAAGATAATGCCGCTTGTGTTGCTCAAACAAAGGAAAGATATATAAAAAGTGACAGAACAAAGCATATACCTCCAAAATTTTTCACGTATACACAAGAGCTCGAGAAGAAGAAAGAAGTTGATGTTCAATAAATCCGATCATGCGAAAATGTAGCCGATTTATTCACAAAAGCGCTCCCTACTTCAACATTGAGAAAACACATTCGAAATATCGAGATGCGTCACCTCCGAAGCTTATGATTAAATGGGTCGGGTTGAACCCAACCCAATTATACTATAAAACCCATTTAATTTTAATGGGTTGGGTATAACCCAACCCATTGACATCTCTTGCTGAGAGAGCGTATTTACGTATCTTACATTATATTATAATTGTATTTATATATAATATGGTACGGAAAATAAGTACATTTTGCATCTGAAATTTTTACTAGGAAATTACTTTTATTATTTTCCGAGTGCATATAATTAAAAGCTGACACGTTTTAACCTCTATTTTACTCGATTTGTCTAAATTTTAACCCGATTCACCTAATTTCATCGAATTTCAAATCATCACTCAACTTTAACTCGGTTTCACCCAATTTTAACTTGATTTCACTCAATTTCCCCCGATTTCACCTAATTACTCGATTTCACCTACTTTCAACCCTATTTCACCCAATTTTAACTCGATTTCACCTAATTTTAACTCAATTTCACCGAATCTCAACCCAATCTTAAACTGATTTCACCCAATTTTAGCTCGATTTCACCGAATTTTAACCCAATTTCACCCAATTTTAACTCGATTTCATCCAATTTTGACTCAAATTCACCCAATTTTAACTTGATTTCATCCCATTTCACCGGATTTCAAATTTATTTCTACCTAATTTTAACCCGATTTTAACTCGATTTCATCAAATTTCACCGGATTTCAAATTTATTTCACCCAATTTTAACCCAATTTAACTCGATTTCATGACATTTCACCGAATCTCAACCTGATTTCATCCAATTTTGACTCAATTTCACCCAATTTTAACTCGATTTCACCCAATTTTATTGTGTTGAAATTCAATGACATTGGGTGAAATCGAGCTAAAATTCGGTGACAATGAGTGAAATCGAGTTAAAATATGGTGAAATCAAGTTAAATTGGGTGAAATCGAGTTAGAATTTGGTAAATTGGGTTGAAATAGATGAAATCGAGTCAAAATTGGATGAAATTGGGTTGAAATTCGGTGAAAACAAGTTAAAATTTGGAAAATTGGGTGAAATCGAGTTACAATTGGATGAAATCAGGTTAAAATTTGGTGAAGTTATATGAATCGAGTTAAAATGGGGTGAAATCGGTTATATAAATTATTCGTTTGAATATTGAAACATTAATTATAATATCTATTATATATAAGTATATATCATACATGTTAAATGATAAAAATATATATACAAAATGTTAATTATATGAATAAACCCGTTTAACCCGTTTAGCCCGTTTAACCCGACCTATATAAACCATTATTAAATGGGTCGGGTTGAACCCAACCCAATTATACTATAAAACCCATTTAATTTTAATCCTTGTGAAGAAAATGAAGATATACTTGGACCAGAAGTACCATATGTGAGTGCAATAGGGGCTCTCTTGTATCTAGCAAATTGCACTCGTCACGATATAGTTCATCCCCTACACGTCGTCATTGGACAAGGATTAAACATATCTTTCGATATTTACAAGGAACGATTGATTTAAGATTATTTTATCCTAGAGATTTCAAACGTGAGTTGATCGGTTTTGCAAATGCAGGTTACTTATCAGATCCTCATAAATCTAGATCACAAACAGGATATGTTTTCACAATTGGAGGGACAACGATATCATGGCATTCACAGAAACCAACACTAGTTGCAACATCTTCAAATCATGCTGAAGTCATAACACTTCATGAAACGAGTAGAGAACGTGTGTGGCTCAGAGCTTTAACTCGACACATACAAGAGACATGCGGATTATCAACTAATATCAACCCAACAATACTATATGAAGATAATGCCGCTTGTGTTGCTCAAACAAAGGAAAGATATATAAAAAGTGACAGAACAAAGCATATACCTCCAAAAGTTTTCACGTATACACAAGAGCTCGAGAAGAAGAAAGAAGTTGATGTTCAATAAATCCGATCATGCGAAAATGTAGCCGATTTATTCACAAAAGCGCTCTCTACTTCAACATTGAGAAAACACATTCGAAATATCGAGATGCGTCACCTCCGAAGCTTATGATTAAACAAAGGGTTGACAAATCGAGGAGAAATTTTTTTATGGCTGTACTCTTTTTCCCTTAGCATGGTTTTTATCCCAAAGGATTTTTTCATGATAAGATTTTTAACGAGACAATCAATAAACATTTAAGAAGAAGTGTTAAATTATAAATATCTCATGTACCACAACCCATATACTATATTTAATATTAATAATTAAGAGGGATTTTCCTATAAATATATACCCTCGTATATAAAAATACATATATAACAAAAAATCACAAAATCATTTTTCTCTCATCTTTCCTCTCTCTCTCTCCACTCTTCACTCCTCTCTTTCTTCCTTTTTAACTTATATATTTATTTATATATTATCTATTTAATATTTATGAATACTAAATATATAATATTTTATCTATTTAATATAATAAATTATCTAGTTAGAATAATAAATTATTTATATAATATTTACGGAAACAAATAGATTAAATACTTGAATCTATTATTTATATTTTATTTATCAAATATTTGATGTTTTCTTTTTATATTTATATTTAATCTCGAATGTCTTAATTTCGTTATAAATACAAATATTTTGGATATTTTGTCAATCTTTAATATTTCAATAAATCTATATTAATTACGTCATGATTTATTTTCATTGATTAGAAGAAAAATACAATAATATTGAAGATCTACAATTCAACAAGAAAAATTGTTTAGATAAATACCGAATATAAAAGAATAATTGCATTCTCAATTCAAACGAGGTGAATATCTAACCATAATAGATTTTAAAGTGATAAAATATCAAATATATTTAGGGCTTTCTTGTTTCACGTATAATTTCGGAAACCTAATGAAAAAATAAAGAAAAAATAAATGTGTCTTTATTTTTTGTTTGTGAAAACATATACAGTTTGACATATTTTTTAAACGAAACATATTTTAAAGTTGAAAATAATGAACGAGAGACGATTTCGAAATTAATAGCAAGAAGCAAGGAGCGATAGGTGATTTTGAGCAGGAGCAAAGAGCAAGGATCAAAGATTTTGAACGATTTCAAACGATTTTCGAGGGTTGCATGGATCACAAAGGTCGCATATATTATAAGAGTCGTATAGATCGATGGGTCGCAAGAATCGCACGAAATCACAAAGACAATATAAGAATATAAATATCATAAAAATAGTTGAATTTTCTGTTTTAAAAAATGATAAAACTAAAATCCTAATAATATATGAAATGTATATTTGATTTTAACCTTTTAAAATTGATGACTAACTTGTTTCATTGAAAATCTCATAATAAATTTACAAATTTATTTTCAATTAATAGAAAATTATATAAAATTATTTTTTTTACATATCTAATCATTATTGATTATTTTTAAAATAATATATAGATTATTATAATACTTTTAAAATAATTTATAAAATTTTAACCTTCTCGACCCTTCAAAGTGTGTCTTCTATGGCACTGAATCGTCCTTGAGTCCCCCCCTTTGTAAATAAATTTTGGAATAATTTAAAAATTTATATATTATTTTGAAAATAATATATTAGTTTTCGTTAACTGTTAAATAACTTCATTAATAAATATATAAAAACATAATTTATGTATAAATATATAAGATACATTTAAAAATTATTATGAAATTATCTCAAAATACAACAATTATCAAATAATTTAATATTTATAGCATCAATAAATTAATCTTATTTTAATAAGTAAATAAATAAATATAACATATTTTATATACATTATAGATATATAATCTGGATATATATATATATTTATATTTATATTTGTCTCTGTCGGTACAGTTAAAGTTACTCGTTAACATAAAGGAAAGCCAATATTATTAAAATTAAAAGGTTGAGTCGATTTTTGGAAGCATTTAAGTCAAAAGTATAAATGATACCTTTGGAAAGAAAATGTCTTTATATATGACTTAATTTATTATTTCTTTTAGCTCAACCTCATATTTTTTGCTAATTTAGTGTTATTTATAGTCTACAAAATAAAAAATATTATCGAAAAATTAATTGGACAAACACTTACGATATTCACAATTATATTTTTTATGCTAATTTCCCTTCAACTATCATATCTGATACATCTAATTTCTCTTTATTTTACAAAAAATCGTCCGATTTTTCTCTCAAATTTTTCAATTTCAAATGATTATCCGTTATATAAATCATGTAATTTCGTTAATCCGTTCGAAATTGACTAGATTTCACCCGATTTCGATCCCAATTCAATCTGGATTCGACAACCCGATTTTGGCCCCGAATTTCAACCCAAATATACCCGAATTTTACACGATTTCGACCCTAATTTCAACCTAAAATCTGAATTAAACACAAATTCAACCCGATTTGAATATATTTTCACGTTGAAATCATTGCACTCCATAAAACAACTAGACAATGTATGTGGCTCAAGACTATAACCCGGCATATACAAGAAACATATGGATATATCAGCTAAAATCGATCCAACAATATTATATGAAGATAATACAACATGTATCACCCAAACAAAAGAATGATATATCAAAATTGATCAAATGAAACATATTCTTCCAATTTTTTTCTCATATACCCAAGAACTTGAGAAAAAGAAAAAAGTTGATATGTTCGTTACATCAGATCAAACGAAAATATAGTTGATCTATTCACAAAGGTATTCCCTACTTCAACATCGAGAAAACACATTTATAGCATCTAGATGCATCACATTCGAAGTTTATGAACAAACAAATGGTTAACAAACTGAGGATGAGTTTTTATGGTTGCACTTTTTTTTCCTTATTGTGGTTTTTATCCCAATTGATTTTTCCATGATAAGATTTTTAACGAGATAGTCGATATACATATAAGAGGAGTATTATAATTATAAAATTTATAATTATATAAAATTTTGAATGTTTATACATTTTCATCAATGATCATATTAAATTTATTATTTTTTAAATTAAAAAATCATATTTATTTTCTTATAAATAAACAATATAATCTTTTATTTTAATAAACAACTTACAAACTTCAAACTCTTCTTATTATCTCATCATTCTCTTATAAATTTTAGATAAATTTTATATATTTTGCTTCATTAGGTATATATACAAATATATCATATATCATGTTATTAATATATACGTGTATATATTACATATACACATATTCTATAATATATATACATATTATATATATATCTTACTATCGTTTATGCACATGTTGAAGTTAAAGGGCATATGCAATTCAATGCGAGATATGACAGCGATATTTTATTATCACAAAATACATAATAATTGGTCGAACTAAATTAGAATAAAAGTTTGGATAATAACTATCATTTGGTCAAATTCTTTTATAATAATCTTTGGATCATACTTATAAATACGCGACTATGCCACATTGATATGTACTATATCATTTCATCATTATAAATGTCGGAGTCGTCCATTAATAATATTCATGAATAATACATTACGTAAGACTTTATATATAAAATTATTTTCGATAGATATGAGTGTCATGATGGGTGGTCAAATTATTATACTCGGTCCGACATAAATTTTAAAACTGAACAAAAATTTTGACTATTCAGTTAATTAAATTGAATTCAGATAGTAAAAATATATTATGTCCGGTTAAAACACCCACAAATACCATAAGTTTATGTAATTTTTCAAATTTTTTCTTCGTTTTAAATAGTTATGCACAAAATTATCTATCTTCGAAATGCATGAAGAATCTTAGATCTTTGTTGGTCGAAAAAATTATATTGTAACTATCTAAAGTTATTATTAATCTTTCTTTTAAAATAATTTATACCTTTCTATTTTTATATATTATGTATAATTTATTTTGAATATTTAATAACATATTTTGTAAAAATATATATCTGATCTTGAAATTTAGATATTCACGGATATCTGAAAAAAAAAGTAGGCATCCTAATTTGGATACGAACTATAGATTTAATTATATAATATAATGTTATAGGAACACCATAAAATTTTAAAACAACAAATTTATGCTCCGGCCCGAAGGGTTCTAAAATTGGATAACGAATTAAATTATAATAAATAAATGAGTAAATAAAGAAAAAGAAATAAAGCTCTTAAATGCGTGGCTGATCAAATTGGGTTGAGTTTAGTGGATTAACCCAACCCAATCCATTTAAAATATAAATAGATTTTTAATAAATGAGTATAAATTTATATAGGGTTAATGGATTTAAAAACCATTTACATTCATTTTAATGGATTTTATCCATTTAGCCTATTAAGCCCGTTTATCCTTCACTTCAAATTTACCGTCATTCCGAATATCCGATTTTGACCTCTATTTTACTCGATTTGTCTAAATTTTAACCCGATTTCACCTAATTTCATCGAATTTCAAATCATCACTCAACTTTAACTCGGTTTCACCCAATTTTAACTTGATTTCACTCAATTTCCCCCGATTTCACCTAATTACTCGATTTCACCTACTTTCAACCCTATTTCACCCAATTTTAACTCGATTTCACCTAATTTTAACTCAATTTCACCGAATCTCAACCCAATCTTAAACTGATTTCACCCAATTTTAGCTCGATTTCACCGAATTTTAACCCAATTTCACCTAATTTTAACTCGATTTCATCCAATTTTGACTCAAATTCACCCAATTTTAACTTGATTTCATCCAATTTCACCGGATTTCAAATTTATTTCTACCTAATTTTAACCCGATTTTAACTCGATTTCATCAAATTTCACCAAATTTCAATCTGATTTCATCCAATTTTGACTCAATTTCACCTAATTTTAACTTTATTTCATCCAATTTCACCGGATTTCAAATTTATTTCATCGAATTTTAACTCGATTTCATCACATTTTACCGAACTTCAACCTGATTTCATCCAATTTTGACTCATTTCACCCAATTTCACCCAATTTTAACTCGATTTCATCAAATTTCACCGGATTTCAAATTTATTTCACCCAATTTTAACCCAATTTAACTCGATTTCATGACATTTCACCGAATCTCAACCTGATTTCATCCAATTTTGACTCAATTTCACCCAATTTTAACTCGATTTCACCCAATTTTATTGTGTTGAAATTCAATGACATTGGGTGAAATCGAGCTAAAATTCGGTGTCAATGAGTGAAATCGAGTTAAAATTTGGTGAAATCAGGTTAAATTGGGTGAAATCGAGTTAGAATTTGGTAAATTGGGTTGAAATAGATGAAATCGAGTCAAAATTGGATGAAATTGGGTTGAAATTCGGTGAAAACAAGTTAAAATTTGGAAAATTGGGTGAAATCGAGTTACAATTGGATGAAATCAGGTTAAAATTTGGTGAAGTTATATGAATCGAGTTAAAATGAGGTGAAATCGGTTATATAAATTATTCGTTTGAATATTGAAACATTAATTATAATATCTATTATATATAAGTATATATCATACATGTTAAATGATAAAAATATATATACAAAATGTTAATTATATGAATAAACCCGTTTAACCCGTTTAGCCCGTTTAACCCGACCTATATAAACCATTATTAAATGGGTCGGGTTGAACCCAACTCAATTATACTATAAAACCCATTTAATTTTAATGGGTTGGGTATAACCCAACCCATTGACATCTCTTGCTGAGAGAGCGTATTTACGTATCTTACATTATATTATAATTGTATTGATATATAATATGGTACGGAAAATAAGTACATTTTGCATTTGAAATTTTTACTAGGAAATTACTTTTATTATTTTCCAAGTGCATATAATTAAAAGCTGACACGTTTATGATCGACAAAGTACGTTTATTTACCGATGAAATCCACACGGCTCACTTTTGATTGAAATTCGACGATCCCAATGCACACCACCATTTACAGTAAAGATAATATAATATGGGTTTGACGGGTGGATACGCAACTTTTTGTAAACTATTGGTGGCGTTTTGTTTGAATAGTAAAATCATTGATTTCGCGTACCACTACGACTAGAAGCGAATGATAGAAAATTGTTGCGATTGTAGTTTGAATAAAATTACCAAAATAATCAATTATTAAAAAAAGAATTTATTTAAATTTTTTTGTTTAGTCAAAATTTTTTAATTGTAATTTTTAGATATTTGAAATAAATTTAAAACTAAAAAATTATAAATATTTAAATATACAATATATATATATACGATTAATATAAATTATAATAAAAAGAAAAAAAATAAGAGAAAAACACGAGAATTTTAATAATTTTATTCAAAACGCACCAAAATACAAATATAATGCAACACAATTTCAAATTTTTAAAATATGTTTTAGGACGATTACGATTACGATTCCTTCAATCGTTTTTAATATCACCCAGAGTTGCTACATAATACAATCGCTGCATTTGCATTTGGTTGCAACTCCACCGGTCATAAAACTATATATCATAAAACTATATATATCTATATATGTTCATATATTATCCAACGACCGAATCTAAGCCGATCAGATTCACATTGTAATGCGACAACATGCAAGGCTGAGGATATAACAGGTATAAACACTAAAGAGTTTAGACGTCTTCAGACATCTCAGAAGGCTTCCGAACAGCTCGGAGTTGAACTGAGTTGTCGAAACAGTGATAAAACCCATAATGTGGGAACCTCTCGTACCAGGTCGTCTGTTGGATGTGTGTGTCCCAATGTTCTCCGCTGCTACTCTTCCCGTATTTATGTACCCAACCCGACCCGTTGTGCCCTTCACCCCACGTCCTGTTCCATCTCTCCCCATGCTTCCCTTCCCACCACGTCTCCCCTTGCTTTACGCCCCGTCCATTCAAATCAAAGTGCTCGTCCCATTTGTCCCCCCACTTGTCCCACCCGTCCCCTTGCCACCGCTCCGCCCACTTATCTGTGTACTTTGTGCTTCCGCCTTGGCCATCGTACTTCTCGCCCCACCTGATAATCAAACATCCAATGACAGAAACTTGTAAATACCACCCATTTGTTTGTAATTAAGTTCCGACAGGAGGCTCCATTGTCAATTTGTTATTGATTCAAGTCGGTACAATTCCCGTTAGACATGTCGATCACACCTACCATCAGCAGTTTCAAAAAGGGTTCACGAAAAGAGCTACATGAGGTTTTACGAGCTTCTTGAATTGCTCTCAGATGCAACTTGTTAGGAGGTTACAAGGGCACAACAATGGCGGATCACACTCAAAACTAGGTCTTAGCTTAAACCTATAGACAATGACATAACCGTAGTTTCGGGCTTTTAGTATCCTAAAACGTCGAATAAAAAGATGACAATTTTGCTTCGAGTTAGAGGATGCATTATTAGGTTAATCACGGGCGATTTTCATATGTGGATTATGTTAATGGTGTTTCTGTCATTTGAGAAGTGTTTAGGTACCTCTCATGCCATACATGAGCATGGCCGTCATCAAGCTCTGTGTCACGGTTAAGGCTGCACCACTTATGAGCCCATTTTTCAGATTTACCCGTAGCATCATAGTGTTCCCACCACTTCTCTTGCCATTCATCACCTTTCCCGTTCTTTCCCCATTTGTCCGCAGTTTTCTCTATATGCAAAACACCATGTTCCTGTGAAGACAATTAAGTTTTATCTTCGTCATCAGTCCTATCGTATCAAAACCAAAAAACATGTAGCGAAAATGGCGGTATATGCCACAAAACCTCTGTAGATAGATGTCTAAATCGAGGATGTAATGAATACAACATTTACCGACCTCCATCATTGATTCTCTCCAGAACTCACGCCAGACATTTCCAACTGCATCACGTCCTGACTTCTCCGAACCAAGTTCTTTGTACCCAAATTCATCCGAAGCCTCCCAATACTTGTCTTGCCACTCAACAACACCATCAGCAGTAACCCCACGTGTCATAGTCCACCTGCAAACCACACCATCAGGCCTTTTTTCAACCCCCGTTTGTTTCCACCACTGTGTTCCATCTTGGCTCACTCCGTATGATGATGATCCATCCAAATTATTCAGAGCATTCACAGCTTCTGCAGCATTTGCCGAAGATATGACCTCAAGGTCCTGTTCTACATTCAAGGCAGGCGTCTCAGAGCTGAGTTCAACCTCTGCCTTTTTGTCAACCGCGGTCAAAGACTCAAAGGGTGGGAGTATAAATTTCTGTCTGTTGGTAGAAACCTTGCTCTCGAATGGTATCACAAGAGAATCTATCGAATGTTCTTTCTCCATTACAGGATTCACAGAGGTAGGAAAAACAGTTGACTCCTGTGCAGACTGCAAGTTACTATCCCCACTGGATCTTGTTTCGACACCTTGAGGAGGAGTCCATGACCAAAAATCTGGTCCTGGTGTCCCGGATCCAGTAATCTCTGACCTAGGCACATAGACTGTCCGACTCCATGTTCCTGTTACATTCCGACAACATCATTTCTTCTATCCAACTGGGTTTTACTACGATATTAGATCATCACTATGCATGAATCAAATGGTGGAGCTGAACAAATTCATTACCAGTTCAACACAAGCAAACATGAATACACTCAAACCAATAGATGAGCTTTATGCATCAATGGAACTGAAATCATTACTTTACAGACAACTATAGGTGCTTGAAAAGTCATAAAATTCAAGTTAATAAGCGATTAAAAAGTTTCGATGATAAGCAACCAAAGATTCAAACACAGAGAAATCGATTACCTAGTTTAGCATTTTGTCCAGTCGCTGTGGCTCCTCCATCTCCTTCATTCTGATTCTCATCCGGAAAACCATCGTTCACGTCACTCGAATTGCCGGAACCTAGAATCGCTCGAGCTGCCGATAGAGCAGCCGCGGCACGATCGACGACCTGCATTCGCTGAATCCGATCCCTTTCCTCCACAGAAACCTCCAGAATCTTCTGGAACTCCACGCTCTTCTTCTCCAAGTCTCCTTCCTTTCTCCTGTCACCGCCATCGCCGTCGTTGCCCAAATTCTCAGCGATTCTTTGGAAGTTCTTCTCCTTCTTCTCGCGATCGACGGCATTCTTCCACATGTGGAGATACGATTCGCCTCCGTCATTCGAAACCCTAATGATCGTCGGGCCACTCCTACCTCTTCGATTACCCCGATTCGCCGGTGCCGTAGAGATCACGAGAGAGGAGGAATCGCGACGCCACCGTCCACCATCACGGGGAGCGACGTGAGAAGAGCGTACGGTGGCGCGTGTGGGAACACCGAGACGTGAAGCCATTTTTCTTCTTCCTCGAGATTCGTCTCTCAGGAAGTCCTTCGAGGTTTCTGAATGAGCGGATGAAATGGAGCGAAGTACTGTAATTACACTCACTATATATATATATATAATAGAAAAACTTCCTTGGTTTGAGTGGTAAAGTGGTAATTTTTCCGTGTAAACGAAGGTAAGTTTTGTGCTTGTCGACCATTGAACGGACATAAAAAAAACTATTTAAAAATTGAAAATGTGCCACGTGGCATTATAGTATCTTATCCATATTACAATTTGACACGTAAGAAAGGGTTCTACATTTGTTGTATTTTATGTTTTGACCCCTAATATTTTGCAATTGCATTAAGCCTTAATACACCTTAGAACAAGTCGCATGACCACGATAATTTGGTTGTCGAATAATTTTTTGGAAAAATTTACTAATCAAACAATTAATAAAACGAGAGCATTTTTTTTTTAAATTTGTATCTTCCTTAATACAGAAACATTCCTTTCTTGCTTGGTAAATCATTATAAGATGCCTAAAGTTTCCTAATAAGGAAATCTCGAACCATCATTATATCATTATATTTTTTTGAAAATAATTTTCGGAAAAAGGAAAAAGTAGTTTAATATCATTGCATTTGATTTTTTAAAATTGTCATATCTGGTAAATAAATCACATCTGCAAATAGTCTATCACATAAATCTCGTGATATTTTCATTTACACAAAAAATGGAGGATATTTGTACAAATCTAATTTCGGATACCACTAAATGATATTAAATAAATAACATCAAAAAATTAATTCAGATTCTAAATTTAAAAATCTTTATCATTTTATATTTTTATAAATTCACGATTTGATTTTTAATATATAGATTAATTCATATGATATCACTTTATTGCGAATTAACAAAAAAACAAATAAAATAATTAAACATCATTCAAATAAATGAATGCATATATAATGAGAGTAATCTGGCTATGACTACACTCGCAATGAGACTACCAATTCTCAACTCCAATTAGGCTTAGATAAAAATATCCAAAAAATTTGTATTATGAATCGAAAAAAAAAACTGATATTAGGGATGTTTGAAATATATACTTAATTTTTATTTTTATTACGAAATTTTAATTATGTTAGATTAAATGCATTGATTTCATTTCAAATTCTTTCATTTATTCATTTTCCATTCATATTTTTGTTAAAAACTTTATCATCGTTCCTCTCATTCGTCGTCGTCGTTCATCTGCCGTGTATTGTCATTCCTCTCATTCTATGTAATTGTTTCTCTTATTCATCATCATCGTTCCTCTTTCAGATCTATATATTTGTTTATTTGTATTTTGTCATTCGTCAACATCGTTCCGCTGTCATGTGTTGTCGTACCTTTCATTCGTTGTCATCGTGTGTCGATTTACAGGTTGTGTTCATCTAGTTTTTTTTCATGTACTACAATTTTGTTTGTACCTTTATTTAATTTAGGGTTTTCAAATGTTGAGTAGTTTGAACCGTTATAGACCTTTTAGATCTATATATGCTATGCGAGGTATTTGTTGGAATATCATGAAAAAGTTTCTAGGTTAGGGTACCAAAAGTTGTACTCGTTCGAATTGGATTTAAATATATTAAAATTTATGATTATTTGATCCATTTCTAGCCCTATCATGGAAGTGGAGGATTATAATGGTCATAACATTCATCCAAATATTGATTAAAAAAGTAAAATATATTAGCCTATATTTGAGTTTGGATATAAATTTTAAAATTTTTAGATATCTAAATTTTGAAATATGACCTATATAAAAAAAATTTACAAAAAGTTTTGAGATTTTGCGTCCTAATTAAAAATATAGTTAAGAAGATATTTCTTTTAAAAAAAATTCACAAACAAATAAGGAATACATGTCAATAACTTTATAAGAATATATTAAAAATGAATTGAATTTTAGAATATTCGAGAAGAAGTCCAATGATTAATATTAAATTAATTTTTATCATATAATTTAATTTAATTCTATTTACATTTGTCATAAAGTGACACACTCTTATAGCTAGCCCTAATAAAAGATTCAACAATATATCTAAGATTTATGGTTCAAAAGATGGCTGAATACTACAAAAGGATTGCAAAAACAAAAAGAAAGATAAAAAATCAAAGGGTTCATCGGGTGAAGTTGCTATCATAACAGAAAATTTCACTGAAACTAAGATTCTTATATATCTGATGAAAATCCTAAGGAACGATGAATTTTAGATTCATGGTGTACTTTCGTATAAAATCTAGAAGGGATTAGTTTGAGAGTTATCAAGAAAAACCGATAGGAAAGGTTCTCATTGGTAATAATGATAACTATGAGTTTAAAGGCATATGATGTGTGAAAATCAAGGTCCATGATGGTTCACCTAAGGAGCTAAGTCAAATCAGGTTCATACCTAAGTTAAAAAGAAATTTAATCCCTTAAGGTAGCATGGACAACCAAGGTTCCACCTACAAATCTCAAGGTGGACAGTTAAAGGTGTTTAAAGGAGCACTAGTAATCTTGAAAGCACATTTATAAAGAGGCTTATATATGTTACAAGATGAGCCTGAAACAACAGAATCTCACAATCTGATGTATAAGGATGATGCAACTCAGCTTTGGCACAAAAGATTAGGACACATGAGTATAAAAGGTTTGGAATTCCTGGTTAATAAGGTTATATACCATAAAATAAGCTAAGAACATTAAGTAAGCGTGAAGATTGCATCATGGGTAAGACAAACAGACTTAGTTACAAAATTGAGGACCATATCACCAAGGATATTTTGGATTATGTTTATGCAGATCTCTGGGGCTTGTAGAATATGAAATCCTCCTTGTCAAAGGCTAGGTATTTCATATCCATCATTGATGATTATTCTATGAAAGTTTGGATTTACTCTCTAACAATAAGGATGGAACTTTTAAAAGCCTTGTGGACTGGAAGAAACTGGTGGAAACTCAAACAGAGAAGAAAGTAAAATGTTTGAGAACCGACAATGGCTTGAAATTCTGCAACAATTAATTCAATTCTTTTAGCAAAGGAAATGGCATCAAACGCCACAAAATTTTCACTTATACACCCCAACAAAATGAGAATGCATAAAGAATGAACAAAACTTATAATGAGTAAGGTGTTTTCTATCTGAGTTAGGGCTAGAGGAGGGATTTTGAGCAGAAGTTACATTCATGGCAATTCATGTCATAAATAAGTTTCCTTCAAGTAAAATAGACCTCAAAACACCTGAAGATTTGTGGTTGGATTAGACACTAGAATATGAGTATTTGAGAAGGTTTGGTAGTTTGGAACTCATTTATACAGACCAAGAAAAAACAAGACCAAGAGCCATGAAAGATCTTTTTAGGATATCCACAAGGAATCAAGAGTTATAGATATTGATTACTTCATGAACAAAAGTGTGTAATTAGTAGAAATGTAGTTTTTCATTAATGAAAAATGTACAAGGGTCTGCTAAAGGGATCAACTACTAATGAAATGGTACAAGAACCAGAGAAAGTCACACTTAGGACTTCATTTAATATTCCAGGGATAAATGATAAATCTAAGGATAAAGAATTAACTACACCAGATTTAAAGAATAAGGGGAGAATGAATATTCAATCAGAAGTTAAAGAATGTCGTAAGAATGAAGAGAAAACTGTGGATTTAAAAGCATCTGAAGATTCAAATGAATTATTAATAGGTTATCAGCTTGCAAAACACAAAAGGAAAAGAAAGATTAACCTACCAGTAAGGTTCAGAAATGGTGATACTGCATCTTTTATCCTAACTATAACAAATGAGGTGGAGCATGCTGAACCTAAATCTTATAAAGAGGCCAAGGAGAGTACTTTTTGGAGCAAATGGAACATGGATTCTTGTTGATAACCAAACCAGTAGAAAGTCTAAAGGCTACAAGTGGATATACAAAAGGAAACACAAAATTCCCAAGGTTGAAGAAGCAAGGTTTAAGGCTAGATTTATGGCTAAAGGATTTTCCCAAAATTGAAGGCAGGGCCGGCTCAACAAAAAAAAACGCTGGAAAAGAGGCCATGTGCCATAAAATTAAATTCTCTTTTGTATTTTTTAACATACAATTATTCTAAATATTAATTATTTTTTGAAAATAATAGGCCCTAAATTTATTGAGGCCCTGTTCAAATGCTTTTGTTGAACATGGTTTGAGCCACCCCTGATTGAAGGCAATGACTACCAAGATATTTTTACATCAGTGGTAAAACATGTGTATATAAGAATCTTACTCACAATTGTTGCAACTCGGGATTTTGAGCTAGAATATTTAGATATAAGGACAATATCATTACATGAAAACCTAGATGAAAAGATTATTTTGGCTCAGCCTGAAGGTTTTATAAAGAAAGGGAGTGGAGATAAAGTTTGTCTACTCAAAAGGTCACTATACGAACTTAAGCATGGTCCTAGACAATTGAACAAAAGGTTTGATGTTTTCATATTGCAACAAGGATTTCATAGGAGCAAGTATGATCACTGTGTCTACTTTAAAATGATAAAAGGTGGTGGATATATCTACTTACTGTTATATATAGATGATATGCTAGTTGTAGGGAAGGAATCAGAAATCATATTTCAAAATTTTAAGATATTGAGGAGAGAGTTTGAGATGAAAGATTTGAATCATGTAAGAAAGATCCTTGGATTGACCATTAGCAGAGATAGAGAACATAAGGTCTTGACTCTATCTCAAAGGGACTATGTGAAAAAAATCTTAAGTATATTAAGTATGAATGAGGTAAAGTTTGTAGAAACTCCTATGGGTTCTCACTTTAAGCTCATGGCCTTAAAGGAATTTGAGGTAACAAGTGATATGGAAAGAATACTTATCCTAGTATTATTGGTAGCATAACGTATGCAATGATAGGATCTAGACTAGATTTAGCCTATGGTGTTGGCTTACTAAGCAATCCGGGCCAGGATGACTGGTTAGGAGTGAAGTGGAAGATGAGATACTTAAGGAAACCTTGAATTTTGGAGTGACATATGCTAAGAACAAAAATTTCTACGTTAGAGGTTAATGTGATTTGGATTCTGCTTCACAGCTTGATAAGAGAAGATCTATAACAAGATATGTGTTTACAATAAACATGAATACTATCAATTGGAGATCAACTCTCCAACATGTTGTGGCTCTATCAATTGGAGATCAACTCTCCAACATGGCATTTATTGAGGTTGTCAAAGAAGAGATATGACTTAAAAGTTTGCTAGAAGAAACATGTTACAACCAAAACTCAGTTGATATTCATTATAATTCCTCAACTGCTATCTGTGTGGCTAAAAATAATATGTTCTATGAAAGGATGAAACATATTGATGTCCGTCTTCATTTCATTAGAAATATCTTAAATCAAGGGCTAATCAACATAAAAAAAATCCCAATAGAAGAAAACCCAATAGACATATTTGCATTGCATAAACACTTCACATCCAAAATCACTACACTAGATAGATATAATCCTACATCTACATCGTAGATTAATAGTTTTGATATTATTTGTTTTATGATAGTTTTAGATTATGATTGTGAATATCATTTTGATATTGGTTGAAAAATTAATGAAATTGATATTGAACTAAAATGTAAAAACTACAAACCATACAAACGAAACAAAATAAAAAAAATTAAAAAATGAAATCAATGATAATATACCAACTAAACAAAATAAAAAGAAAGGATAAATAAAAAAACCTTAAAAAATAATTTTTAATAAAATTAAATTTTCTACTTTAAATTCTATCACTCTTTAAAAGAAACATGAAAATTTAAGAAAAAACAAAACAAAGAATTTCCAATTTGTTTCGTTATGAAAAGGATACTGACAAACAAACATAATCATTAAAATTTTTTACCAATACAACTAAAAAGAATAAAAAGTCCCTTTTTTTTCTTACTTCACATTTTCTTGTCATTGTTTCTCTCTCTAAAAGTCTCGACTTTTTCTTCAACCCCTTCAAAATCATCCGAAAGCTCTTTTGAGGCGAGACGAAGTCTTCCCAACAAAAAGAAAAAAATTTCAAAAACTTTCCGAGAAAATTTGATAAACCCAAGAATTCTCTTTATTCGTAGTGTAATCATCGACAAGAGATCCATTTCAGTTTGTGTTTTGTCAAAACTGGTCTCTGGTTCAGACCAGTAAGATGGGTTTCTATGAAGATTTCTGAATTTCCCTGTTTAATTTTGCGTAATTTTACAAAAAAAAACCCTCTTTTTCTTCTTCTTATTCTGTATCAATAAAAGGGTTTTTAGGATCTTCTTTGTGTTTTTGGGGTTTAATCGGATTGGTGATCATTAAGTGATGCAACCGAGTAGCTCCGAGTCGCCGAGTCAACTTTCTGAACGAGTCGCGGACACGAGAGGCAAGCATCGAATACAAGCTGAACTCAAACGGCTCGAACAAGAAGCTAGATTCTTAGAGGTAATCTCTCTGGTCTTTTGTATTGATTTAGTTTTGTCTGATTATCTGAAGAACTGGATTGGTTTGTTGTTTTCATTACCTTTTAGATTACATATGTCTGAATTATAGTATTGGATTAGTCTTTTGGTTATGGAGGGAATGATATGTATTGATCTTGTATGAAATGGAATGTGAAAGCCTGAAACTTTCCAGAGACACCATTAAGGGTTTGATTTGATCTGATTTAGGGTTTTAGATTTAATCTTCTAAGTGGATGAAGAAAATCTCTGATGGGTTTGAATGCTTAGTGATTTCAGGATATTACATTTTTGTCCTTCAACTTCTCAATCCAAGAATTTCAGGCTAAGTTCATGAGAAACATCAGGCTAATTTCAGGCTAAGTTCATGAGGAGTTTGAATGTTGAATTTGAGATTATACCCATAAAATAAAGACTGAAATAGAAAATTTACAGATTCAGTGATTATCCTCACATGAATTTGTTCTTTAGAATGATGAAATATTCTCCTCAAGCTTGTTTTCTTGAGAGTTTTTCTTCAAGATGTCATGTTTATCGAACCTCATCGAGCGTAATACTTGATAATTAGATTTCATTTCCGAGACTATCGAACGTTTTTTGTATTCGTTTGATTAAACTTTACAGCATTAGATCTTCATAGCCTCGATGATTAAGCTTTCGAACAAATTGGGTAATTTGGACAAGAGTGACAAATGGTTACTGAAAACAAAATGTATATGAATCAATGCCCTTAACATGGTTTGATGATTCTACATTACGAATGGCATATTGCTCAAGGAAAAACCCGGTTGAGGATTAATGGATTATCTTCTTCTCGACGAAAATGTTTGCTATTAGAAGAAATCAGGATCACTATTAATGACAAATATAGATAGGCTTCTATCTTTTTCTTGAGGTTCAACCTTGATTTCACCTGGTTTTTTGGTCTTTTGGTATCTAAGACTCGTAAGATCGGAAAAGATCTGTTTTTACCTCGTTTAGTCATACTACATTGCTGTAACTTTGTTCTGATTGCGAAAAGTTTCTATTTTTACTGCGGATTTTCATGTGTACCTTATTCACAGGAAGAGCTGGAGCAGCTCGAGAATATGGAGAAAGCGTCAGCGTTGTGCCAAGAGTAAGTACTTCACGTAAGCAATTACGGGCGCTTGTTCAAATTGAATATCCTTTTCTTCATCCAGATCTCGTGTTTTCGTGGATGCAGGTTCTTGAACACCGTGGATAACAAACCAGATCCTCTTCTTCCCGAGTAATTCGATCTTTCTCTAGTTTCTCAAAGTCTCAAACTAGTAATTGTTTTTCTGATTAGCAGATTGTGATTACTTGCAGAACAACGGGTCCAGTGAATCCGATGTGGGATCGATGGTTTGAACCGCCTAAAGAACCAAAACGCTGCGGATGTTCCATTCTTTGACAATATGATTTTTGTTCCTTCGAAGAGTCTGCGTTTTTCATTGTTCCGACAGCGATTTTACCAGTGATTCCTTTTTTTTTTCCTGTTCTGAACATAAGAGATTTGATGTAAAATTGGCTAAAATGATTCATTTGTGCAGATAAGTTTACAGATTTTTACAGCTCCATTGTATCTTCAAGCTGTTTTATTACACCCTTAAGATGAAAAATAAGAATTCTAGATCCAAATATCTGGGAATTTACAAGTACAGGAACTGATTATACAGGGACAACTGTCAGCGTTTGGTGGAAAAATTGCGTTTGTGTTTGCGTTTGACGATGTTTTCAACGTTTGGTGACGTTATGTTTTATTTTGTCTGAATGGTGGAAACGTTGTGTTTGCGGGTACTGCGACTAGAAGCGAATGATAAAAAACTGTTCTGATTGCGTTTTGAACAAAATTACTAAAATAGACGATTATTAATAAAAGAATTTATTTAAATTTTGTTGTTTAGTGTATATTTTTTATTATAATTTTCAAATATTTGAAATAAATTTAAAATTATTAAAAATATTAATAAAAATTATAATAGAAGGGTATTTTCATAATTCCATTAAAAACGCACTGAATTGTAAATGTAATGCAACATAATTACAAATTTTTAAAGTCTGCGTTTCGCCGCATTCGGAGGCAACTGCGACACTACCAGTCAAGGCCTAAACATGGTCTTTCTTATCTATTTTCTTCTTCGATTAGATATTGTAAGAGAAAATGATACATTTCGATCAGAGTAAATCAAAAGATTCTCGTCGATACAGAAAAAGAAAATGGATTGTTAAGAAGAGTAATCAAAACAGTAAAACAGAGAACTTTGGTTTCTCCGATCAAGTCGAGGCTTTACCGGTAACTTTCTGAGCGATCCAACCAAGCCCATCATACAATCCTTCTCCAGTGACTGCACAGCTTGCTTGGATATGCCAATCATGGTTCTTGATGCTGTGAAGATTAAGGGCATCGGTTATCTCAGCTGGGGTCATGGCGTCTTTAAGATCTTGTTTGTTTGCAAACACAAGTATAACCGAGTTTTGAAGCTCATCGTGCCCGAGTAGCCTGAAGAGTTCGTCTTTCATGATTGAGATTCTAGCTCTGTCTGTACTATCGATCACCACGATCACAGCATGTGTTCCGCTGTAGTATGTTGCCCATGATGTTCTTAGCCTATCTTGTCCACCAAGATCCCAAACCTGAAGGAAAAACATAAATAGCGATGTTGTTATAAGAAGAAACGAAAGCTTGAAACTCAATTGGGATATATGTCGGAAAAAGCTGTTAGATTATGATCAAGAAGCCATTCGAATTGTAGAATTATGTTATGTAATTAGTCGGTAAAAGCTTCTGTCAAAACTAAGTTCTTTGATTTATGCAACAAACTAACCGCTAATCCAAGAAGAGTACCGAATCGAATACTCATATCTTCATATCTTTGTATCTAATTGCCGTAAGAATTCGTAACGATGCATGCTCTAAATGCTACCGAGGATGCCTTAATCCACGAAACATAAAATTTGTGATCAAAAGATAAACATCAGAGAAACTACGAATATGAAAATGTTCGGACTTTAACCTTCTGATGTCTTAAGGCATGACAAGAACACCATCTAACAAAAGAAAAGTGTCAAATATGAATTTAGGCCTAACTAATACCAAAAACTAATCGATGTGGGACAATTTATCATAATATTATCTTTTAGAGTTGTCCAATACCATATATATGAGTCCAAAGTTCATGTCATAACCGATGTGGGACAATTTATCATAACACTACCTTTAGATTTGTTCAATATCATATATATGAGTCCAAAGTTCATGTCATAACCGATGTGGGATAATTTATCATAACACTCCATGTTTAAAGTTGTCCAATACCATATATATGAGTCCAAAATTCATGTCCTAACCGATGTAGGACAACTTATCATAATACTCCCTTAAGAGTTGTCCAATACCATAAGTTCATTTACTAATCGATGTGGCACAACTTATCATAACAAAAAGTATATGCTTAAACCAAAGGCAACCTCATGAACAAACGGATGTAAATGTAAAGATCATAACTTCTATATCCTAAAATAAACCAAAAAACCTAATCAAAGATTCAAAGAGAGAGCCTTCCAACCTCGAATCGAATATTCTTGTAGACAAGCTCTTCGACATTGCTGCCGACAGTGGGGTGAGTAGTGACAACTTCACCCAAATGAAGCTTATAAAGGGTCGTTGTTTTGCCAGCATTATCCAAACCAACAACCACTATCTTATACTCTTTTGCTGGAAACAGCATGAACCAGAATCTCGATATGAATGCTCCCATAATCTGACAAAAAAAGATTTGTCAATATTCTATCTTTTTAGGCAATATTTAAAATGGGTTATCGCCAAAAGTTTCATAGAAATCGAAATCGAACTCGATTCTTTAACCGAACCCTAAGAAATAGCTCGATCGAGTCATCAATATAGACCCAACTAGAACATGAATCTGATTCGATCTAATTGGAGAGAATCATTGATTCCTAGAGAAACCCAGATCCGATTCGGATCAAACAACTCGAGAATGTCCCTAATTTCTCGAATTATGGAAGAACCCAGGTAAAGATACCAATTGAGAATCTAGAACAAACCTGGATTCAGCTACGGGGATCTGGATTCAGCTCAGGGATCGAGAATCGGAGAAAAAAGAATTGAAGTTTTGCTTTGAAGTGTGGTGTTTATTGGCTATTGTAGAGTATCGGAGGTTGCTTAGCCACGATATGGGTTCTCCGCGGGACGAAAGGTCCATGAATGCGGGAAGAATGGCAAACTCGTAAATTAACTCAAAAAAGTAACAAAAAACGAATAATTTTCTTCGTATGACGTAATTGTAAAATGAAAACAGTTTAAAGTATAATTCGAAAAAAATACATATTTTCTCTTTGAAAATCATACTCTATACTCTATTTCTATTTTTTTTCGATTTTGACTCTCATCCTATTTTCTCTTCGATTTTCCATTTTCATCTTATTTTCCCTTAAAAATAATACTTTAATCCTATTTCTCTCTCGATTTCGACCTTCATCTTATTCCTTCCTCGATTTTCAGTTTTTATCCTATTCTCCTCTCAATTATAAAAAATCTGACTAAAACCATCTCCGTTATTTATCTATTAATCGACCCGATTTTGACCCGATTTTGATTTTAAACTTGACCCAAATATGACTCAATTTTGACTTAATTTTGACTCGATTTAATCCCAATTTGTACTTAATTTTGACCAAAATTTTTAATTAATTTTAACTCGAATTTTAACAATAAATCAAGTTAATTATTCAATTTAATCGACTTACTTGATTTAATTGATTTCGAATAAAGTTAAGTACGGTTTAATCTGAATTATGATCAGTGTAATTGAGTCAAAAATGGGGTTAAAATTACGGATTAAGTAAAAACTATACTTAATTTTATCGGGTCAAAATTAAGTAAAAATTTGAATTAAATCGAGTCAAAATTGAGATCATAATTTGGGTCAATTAAATCGTACTTAATTTTATTCTACATCAGTTAAATCAAGGAAGTCGATTAAATTGAATAATTAACTTGATTTATTGTTAAAATTCGAGTTAAAATTAAGTAAAAATTTTGGTCAAAATTAAGTAAAAATTGTAATTAAGTAAAAATTTAGGTCAAAATTAAGTAAAAATTCAGATTAAATCGAGTCAAAATTGAAATCATATTTTGAATCAAAATTAGATCGGTTTTGGGTTAAAATTGAGTCAAAATTGGGGTCGATTTTGGGTTAAAATTAAATAAAATTTTAGGTTAAAATTAAGTACAAATTGGGTTAAAATTTTGGGTTAAAATTAAGTAAAATTGAATCAAAATTGGGGTCGAATTTTGGGTTAAAATTACGGATTAAGTAAAAAAGTACTTAATTTTATCGGGTCAAAATTATGTAAAAATTCAGATTAAATCGAGTCAAAATTTAGATCATAATTTCGATCAGAATTGGATCGGTTTTGGGTTAAAATTGAGTCAAAGTTAGGGTCGATCTTGGTTAAAATTGGTTTCAAGTAAAAAAAACCGTACTTAATTTTATTCAAAATCAATTAAATCAAGTAAGTCTATTAAATTAAACGATTAACTCGATTTATTGTTAAAATTTGAGTTAAAAATAAGTAAAAATTTTGGTCAAAATTAAGTACAAATTGAGATTGAATCGAGTCAAAATTAAGTTAAAATTGAGTCATATTTGGGTCAAAATCGGATCGATTAACGGATAACGGAGAGGGTTTTAGGCAGATTTTTTATAATTGAGGGGGAAATAGGATGAAACTGAAAATCGAGAGAGAATAGGATGAGAGTCAAATCAAGGGAGAATAGGACTAAAGCATGATTTTCAAGGAGGAAATAAGATGAAAACTGAAAATCGATGGAGGAATAGGATAATAGGACAAAAGCATGATTTTCAAAAAAGGAATATGTTGTTTTTCCTTAAAAGAAACTCCTTTTATTATAATTTTTAATTTTAAATTGATAAAAAATAGATAAACTATTATTTAAATATTTATTTGTATAATTTCACAATAAAAATGAATCGATATCTTATTTTCATTTTCCATATACATTTTTTAAATTGTTCTAAAATTGATTATTTGGTTAATTTAATAACATTTATATTCATTAATAAATTTAAAATAATTTTAAAATTGAATAAATGATTTTATAAATAAAATATTAAATAATATATTATTATGAATTAATAAAAATAATTATAAATATATAAAAAACTATTTATATATTTTGCTATCGATAAATTCGAAAATTGTTATAAAATTATTTTTTATATGTTAAAACAATATAAAATGACAATATAAGTAACACATTTCCATGAAGTATACAGGGAGTAAAATTACAAAAGTATAAGTATATATTATATAGATATTGTATAAAGATATGATCTGATCTATTTTCCTAAAATAGATCTTTTTTGTAATGTATATATATTCGCTTGTCATATGAATAAATCATATATTCTCCAAATCACTATATGGTATCAGAACCATGGGTCTCTAAAAAACCCTAGTCGTCGAATCCTCCTTCTACTCCCTTTGTTCCTTGTTCAACCATGACCACCAGCAACATGGCACAACACACTTATTCATTGTCTTCCAACACTGCTGCAGTCCTTGCATTCAACCCTCAACAGCCTCAAGGTGTCCTCCTCTCCGTTAATATGTCCAATGTGACCAAATTAACACCAATCAATTACTTGATCTGGAGCATTCAAGTTCACGCCCTTCTGGATAGCCATCGCCTCGACTGCATCATCCAAGATAACTCGATTGTTCCTGCTGCGACGATCCCTTGTTGATGGCACTCTACAACCAAACCCAACTTTTGCTCCCTTCAAACAACAAGACAAATTGATGTTTTCAGCCATTCTCGGAGCTATCTCAACCCATCTTCAATCAATGATGGCCAAAACCTCATATGTTCGAGAAGCCTGGAAATTGCTTGCTACAACATATGGAAAAGCATCCCCCGATCATATCCACCAAATCAAAAATCATCTCAAACGGTATTCTAAAGGCAGCTAGACAATTGATGAATATATGTGGTTTGTCACCACAAAAGCCGATTAGCTGACTCTTCTCGCAAAACTTATGGATCATGAAGATCTACTGGAATATGTCCTCGATGGTCTGTCAGAGGAATACAAAGTTGTTTTCGACGTTGTTAATGCTCGTGATTCATCTATCTCTCTCGAAGAGCTTCATGAAAAACTTATGAATCATGAAGCTAAACTTGAGGCAATTGTTCCAGCACCGTCTGCTACTCCTGCCACGGCTCTCACGGTTAACACTCGTCCTCGCCAACACTCAATAGGACATGGCCCTTCTTCCTGGCGTCGAAATGATCAAAAACCTCTCGGGGTTATCAAGGTCGATGTTAACTTTGTGGAGTTCAAGGACACAGTGCAAAGAGATGCCATCAGCTCCCAACCAATCTTACTTACAACTCTGGAGGTGGAAATGCTCAGCAACACTCTCAACCTTGGAACTCAACCAATCACCCATGGCAACCAAGAGCAAACAACACCACCATCACGTCCTATGATGTAGGCTCTTGGATTCTTGACACAGGAGCATTACATCACATCACCTCAGACTTAAAAAATCTGTCACTTCACAGACCATACCAGGGCAACGAAGAAGTGATAATTGGTGATGGTTCGAATTTGCCGATAACGCATATTGGTTTAACTTTCATCTCTATTCCTAGTTGTGGTAAACTGGTTGCTCTACATAATGTTTTATGCGTACCTATGATTCGCAAAAATCTCCTGTCCATATCTCAGCTCTGCAAGTCTAATCCTGTTTCCGTTAAATTCTTCTCGGATCATTTTCAGGTGAAGGATCTACGCACGGGGGCAAAGCTAATCTACGGACTAACTAAACATGGTGTTTACGAGTGGCCATTCACCGAGTCTTCGCAGTCTCCTATTATTGCTTGTCATAGTGTCAAGTTCACTTTGTCCGAGTGGCACTCTAGACAGAGGCGCCTCAGCCCATGTCGCTACAAGAGCATTCGAACATGGCCTCAATAAATTTAGGATCCATTATTTTAAAAAAAATTAATATTTAAAATAATTTTATGTTAAAAAGGTATAAAGGGTCTATTTTAATTTTATAGCACAAGGTCTCTTTTCGAGTTTTTTTAGTTGAGCCGACCCTAACTCTAGATTAGGTCACATGTCTCTTCCGGTTTTGAAATTTCTTATTTCCAAGAACATCCTACCATTGTCTGGTTCTAGTTCTTCTTTGCTATGCAACTCTTGCGTGAGTAATAAAAGTCAAAAACTTCCATTTTCCTCTTGAACTCTCACATCTACTCGTCCATTGCAGATCATTTTCTCTGATGTATGGACCTCAACTATACTTTCCATTGACAACTTCAAGTACTATATTATCTTTATCGACCACTTCACCCGTTACACTTGGTTTTACCATTTAAAGCAAAAATTTCATGTTTTCGAAATCTTTGTCAAATTTAAAGCTCCCGTTGAAAAACAATTTCAAACTCCCATATAAACTCTATATAGTGACAATGGTGGAGAATTCATTGTGCTAGCCTCGTTTCTTTCATCAAATTGAATATCCCATCATACCACTCCACCACATGCACCCAAACAAAATGGCATTTCTGAGCTTCGTCATCGAAATATTGTTGAAACCGGTCTATCACTTCTCATGCATGCCCCTCTCCCCACTACCTATTGGTCCTATGCCTTTACCTGTGTTGTCTTCCTTATCAATCGTCTACCCAGTTCTGTTCTTGTTCGTGACACTCCTCACGAACGCCTTCTTGGTTTTGCCCCTAACTATCACAAGCTGAGAAACTTTGGTTGTCTCTATTACCCATGGCTTAGAACTTACTCTTCACACAAACTATATCCTCGGTCTACACCTTGTGTCTTTCTCGGCTATTCTCCTACCCAAAGTGCCTATCTATGTCTTGATCCTTTTAAACCTCGTCTTTATGTCTCCCATTATGTTGAGTTTCATGAAACTATCTTCCCCTTTGCAAAATACTCTTCTTACTTCGCTTCCCCAGTTTTTGTATCCAACCTCTCTGATTCTTCAGAACATGTACTCTGGTCACCTCCAGCTTCCTTAATTCCCCTGTTTCGGTCACTCACACCACCACTCACGCCTACGCCCCTAAGCAATGATATTTCACCACAGCAGTGGAGAAATCTGCATGACAGGAATGATTTGTCTGAGTTACAGATGAGCTCTGCTATGCGAAAAAATCTGCCTGACAGGAATGATTCTGTGTCTGATTCTACAGCTGCACTTGAACCTGTCTCTGATGTTGCTTCAGCACGATCAACAGCCAACACAGATAATACCTTGCTGGTGGTACCGACCAATCAACATCCGACGCAAACTAGAGCCAAAAACAATATCAGCAAACCAATCACTTAACTCACTTACACTGCTGTTGTGTCCTCTGCAGTTTCAGAACCATAGACAGTTACTCAGGCCATAAAGGATTCCAGATGGAGACGAGCAATGAGTGATGAATTCGATGCTCTCAATCGCAATAAGACATGGGATCTAGTACCACCGAGTTAAGCTTCCAATGTTGTTGGTTGTAAATGGGTGTTTCGTATCAAAAAATTACCTGATGGATCAGTGGATCGCTTCAAAGCGTGACTCGTTGCCAAAGGCTTTCATCAACGCCCCGGTATTGACTTCTATGAGACTTTTAGCTCGGTTGTGATGCAAACTACCATTCGTGTTGTGTCTAGTCGTTTCTCAAGGTTGGGTCCTTCACCAATTTGATGTGAACAATGCTTTTCTTTAAGGTCATTTATCTGAGGAAGTTTTCATGCCGTAACCTCCGGGTTTTATTGATCGTAATCACCGCACTCATATCTGCAAGCTTCGCAAAGCAATCTATGGCTTGAAAGCAAGCTCTGCGAGCATGGTACTCCGAACTGCGAATTTTTTTGCTCACTCTTGGCTTTACAAACTCACTTGCAGATGCTTCATTGTTTTATCTGCAGAACTCATCTACCACTATATATGTCTTGGTCTATGTAGATGATATTATGGTTACAGGGAGTGACACTTCAAAAGTACAAGACTTCATTACCTCACTGGCCTCTCAGCTCTCAATCAAAGATCTTGGCTCTCTTTATTATTTTTTAGGTATTGAAGTCTCACGCAACTCCTCTGGTATGTTTTTGAAAGAAAATACATTACAGACAGTCTTCACAAGTCTGACTTTGCTGAAGCAAAATCTGTTCATACTCCTATGGCTTCCACCTTGCGTCTGACTCAGAACTCAAGTCTTCCTATTGTTGATTCTACCTCTTTTCGAATGATTGTGGGAAGTCTTCAATATCTGACATTGACGAGACCAGACATCAGCTTTGCAGTTAAACGCCTTTTCTAGTTTATGCATTCACCAAATCAAGAACACTTGCATGTTGCAAAAAGGGTTTTGTGTTATCTAGCCGGTACTCGTAACACAGGTATTTTTCTCTCTACCTATAATGTTCCATCTCTTCACGCCTTTAGTGATGTAGATTAGGCTGGCGACCATGATGAGTTTCTCTCCACGGGGGCATATATCGTCTATCTGGGAAAACATCCAATATCCTGGTCGTCGAAGGAACAAAAATTCTTGTCTCGCTCATCAACTGAGGCAGAATATCGATCTGTTGCGGAAACGTCAGCGGAAATTTGATGGATTACCTCTCTCTTATCAGAACTTGGGATCACATTTACCACACCTCCGGTAATATATTGCGACAACATTGGTGCCACCTATTTGAGTGCAAATCCAGTTTTTCACTCGCGAATGAAGCATTTGGCTCTAGATTATTTCTATGTCCGGCATCAAGTACAAGGTGGCCTTCTGCAAGTGTCTCACGTCAGCTCGAAAGATCAATTAGCTGATCTTCTCACCAAACCCCTCCCTCGGCAATGGTTTCCCAATTTGAGTATCAAGATTGGAGTCACGAATCGTGCTCCATCTTGAGGGGGTATATAAGTATATATTGTATAAATATTGTGTAAATATATGATCTGATCTATTTTCCTAAAATAGATCCTCTTATATATTGTATATATACTCACATGTCATATGAATAAATCATACATTCTCCAAATCACTATAGAAAGGACTTTGCATAACAATTAACAAGTTCGATCATCATCGTTGCTTCTAAATTACTCTCTAATTTCTAGACGACCAAATATTCTAATATTTGTATGATCCACACTGACTGGTAATGAGATTAGTTGACACCTTTTTTTCAAAATAATCTTTAAAGAGTAAGATTTATAGATTGAAACAACAACATTCTCTTTATATACACAAATTTGGGACACGTGATAACTCTCATGTCTTGTTGTCGTTCCGATTGTCCGAACTTCGCTTTTACAATGATTACTTCGGTCGGACACCTAAACTCTCATGTCTTGTTGTCGTGCCTATTGTTCGAGCTTCGCTTTCACAATGACCAGTTCGGTCTAACGCCTAAACCTCCAATGGGGCCTAATCCCTTTTTGTGTTAGCTGCATGGACGACATGGAGAGCACGTGACACTGGAGTCTCGGACATGTTACAATTCGTATATCCATGTTGACATTAGATGTAAAATAGGAGACTTTATATTTTACCCTTTCCATCGTTAGCAACGTTCCTTGGTCGTGCCACGCTTGTAAGCTTTTATTATGATTATGCTTATTTTTTTTCTTCCACAAATTATATGATTTAATATAATAGAAAATATTATAAAAATATATTAATTTATTTCAAATTGATAAAATTATATTCAATTTTTTATTCTTATAAATAAATTAACATAAGTTATTTATTTTCAAATACATATATATACACGTTATAAAAATGAAAAAAATACATATAATTGTTAAATTTTTTTAAAACAAGTTCATTTGTATGCTTTTGAGATTTTCCATTATATACCAAATTTTATAATATACTAATTATGGAGACGTTCAAACAAATTATTAACTATTATATGACGTTAAGTTATTTGCTTTCCATTAATTATAAACATCAAATTGTAGAAATTCGATGCGTCAAAACGTTAATATTCAAAAGCTTCAATAGCTACAACTTTTATTGACAATGGCCCTACCATTCAATATCTATATTAATAGGGATAGTCGAATATTATATTTGTTATGAGATGTATTTCAAGGTAAATTTATTATAATTTACAATAAATTTTTTTATTGATAATTTAAATTTAAATTATATTTAATATTTTTTGTAGCACGTAACACCGTATAAAGGTCGCTTATTTGGTCTTGGAGGAATGATATCAAAACATGCGAGTTCTTCCAAAGGCAAGGAAAAAGTCACGACCGAAGAATTCGAAACACTATCTCGAAGATGCAAGTTCAGAGTTCAACGCTCTGCAAAGGGAAGTTCAACGTTTAAGAAGGGAACGTGAGCAATGGCTTAGGATGATGAAGGAACACATGCCCAATATCAATTGGGATACGGTCGAAAACAATGACGATGGCGATGATAATTCCAAATTACCACCAACTAGTTTGTAAATATATAATTTTAATAATGTATAAACACTAATTAATTAATTTGAATTTCAATTTTAAATTTTAATTTTAAAACTTTTTTTGATTTTTTTATAAAAAAATTTCGGACGGCACTCTTCCCGCCCGAAAATTTTGAGGACGGGATGCGACCTGTTCTTCAAATTTCCGGACGGCACGGTCGCGTCCTTACTCAGGGTCGGGTTTCGCATCGATTTCCAGACTACTCGGTCGTCCGCAATTGCGGACGATTTGCGCACTAAATTTTCCGTATGTATTTGCGGACGGATATATTTTGGCGATGAACATTTGCGGACAGATGTTGGCCGTCTCTAATCCGTCCCCAAACCGGTTTAGGGACGGATTAGGCAGTCTGTAATTTTATTTTTTCTTGTAGTAAATGTTTTTTTCTTGTAGTACATTGTGCATTTATTAATTAATAAAATGAATTTATTTATTAGATCAATATGCCATTGCAAATAAATTTAAAATAATATTATAGAAAAATAATTTAATGTATATAACTAAAATAAAATTGTTTGGTTTTAAAATTACATAGAAAATGACGTAAGCTGAAAAAAAATGGTGTAAATTATTTCGTTATTAAATGATATCAATGATTGTCTAAATAAAATAAATATAAAAAAATTAAAATAATGGTAGTTAAAATGTAATATTAAGTACCACTAACAAATGTATTAATTACGTTGATGGTCCACGTGATCCAATCGTTCATAGAAATATCCGAGAAAATAATGATGTCAATGAAATTAAGACCTTAAAAAATTAACGGATCTTAGTAAATTAATTTTGCTTATATAATAACATTCTCAAATATAATAATTAGTTACCTATTTGAAGTGTTGTTGGGTGGGTCTAGTAGGCCAATAAATATTTCCTTATAAACAACATTTGTTACGGACGACTCAAATGTATTTTCTTCATTTAGATCCAAAATTCTAAGTCCATTGGATGAAATTGCTCGTGAAAGAGCCATATACAAACTGTCTGTGACTAAATACAGGTCTGGGAAGATATAATCCAATCTGTTTTAAATTTTGCCCTTGACTTTTATTAATCATCATTGCATAGCATGATCTAACTAGAAATTGCCTCCTACACAAAGTAAAAGGAAGAGTTGATTCATTTCGAGGATAATTCGTGGTATTAGGACCTTGTTGCCAACATGGGTGCCCATAATAATCTATGCTTCCAATACTCTTGATGCTAGTGGAGTGACAATTGACCGCGTGCCATCACAAATACCTTCTTTCTGGTTGATATTTCTAAGCATCATTAACCTTTAAAGAGACGACATGTTTTGGAAAACCAGAAAAATCAAGGGAGTTAAGATACTCGATCGGATAAAAGGAATTTCATTCTGTAGTTGGTGAACGATCAATTCCGATGAGATCTGAGTTGAAGTATTTTGTGTCATTACCAAGAAGTTGTGTTAATAGAAAGTCATTAAGTTCATCGACGTGCTCATTCCTCGGTGTTAGAAAAAATTCAATAAATTGAAGATATGTCGCATATGCTAGTGTTTGCAACGGATTTGTTGTGGTTGCAAGCATTAATTTCTTGTCAATGAGGATTTTGGGACCATCAATATACTTATCAGATTCCACAGTCTTTCGGCGTGCCGTTCCATTACCAACATCTAGTAACCATTTCGAGAACTGAGTTTCATGTGGGCATAAACGCATATTCTGTATTAATGTGAAGACATGACATGATTGCCAAAGATGTGACCAACTAATGGATGTTTTTACAGTTTCGGTTCTTCCGCCTTGAGTTACTAGTAATATTTGACGGAAGTTACAGCCTAGAAGAATAGTTTTACCACCAAAGGGTTTTCTAGATACATCCTCATCATTCATAGCCATAATATCTTTTAACGATCCATTCATAGCCATAATATTTGCACATCTAATGTAGCTCACACCGTTGTTGGTTAGCACATCAACGAGCCATGTTCAAATTTGGAAACAAAATGTAATAAATTTACCTTGTGTTCGGATTTGGTTACATATTCATGCAACTCGCCAAGTGAGACGATTTCAATCTTAATAACATTGTTGACTTTTTCTAAATTGTTAATACCATCATTAAAGTCATCTAATATATTGTTTGAAAGGTATAGAAAAAGGAAAAATAATTATAAATTAGAACCACTAAATGGAATAATATGTAGACAAATATGATCGATTACCTCTCGATGAATTGAACCACAACATCAACCTCTCCTTTGAAATAAAAACACATTGTAGATGTATTATCGAGATAGAAATTACCTGAAAAAGTACGAAAAAAGTTTGTAAAAGTTAAATTTATCTTGGTAGTATATTTTGGGTAAAATCCACGAAAATAGTTTGGAAAATTAAAATTTATATTGGTAAAAAGAGTTGTGTAGAACGGAGAAATGGTAAAGTATGTCATGGATATTTTAGAAATAGGGAATATAATGAACCTGCAACGAACTTTGGATTAAGACTTGTCACTAAAATCACAGATGGTTGTGAACCAAAAGACGTTAATTTTGTGCGTAACTCAATTGCTTTCTGGTCCTATGTTGTTATATTGACATCCATTCCTCTTGAATAAGCAATTAATTTATGTAGAGTAAGATTACGGAAAAAAATTTACATAAGGTGTATTATATAAATTTTCCCATTAACAAAATTTTAATTTATGTAGAGATGACGCAAGGAGAATGCACCAAAACATCATCCTTTTTATATATAGATTTTCCCATTAACAAATATTTATAGTTTAATTTTTTTATTTCAATATATATGTTATGTGAGATGACAAATTGAAAAGAGATAAAAAAAAATTAGTAATGTGAACAATTAAAAAATATATAAATTTTTTAATATATATTAATATCATAATACTAAATCTTTAGAATAAAAAAATTAACAACATGAATACATAACGTTTTAAGAAAAACTATAATCATTTTTAAAGTGTAAAATATTTTCAGATTTTATTCTGAAAGTTTTACCTATTACTTAACATTAATGGATAAATTAATCATTTGACCACTCATTAATGATAAATTTTATAATATATTTTTTAAATAATGATATAACCTATGTCAATTATATCTGCATGATGTTTAAAATGTATTTTTTTCGTTATAAATTTCAATTTATTTTTATGAGTTCTTTGCACAAATAATATTATTTGATGTAATTGAGTTTCATATATGAACATGAGATTGTAAGTAATATATATATGTAAGTAATATATATATATATATATATATATTATTTACATATATACATATGAATATTGCTTTAAATCATACAGAAAATGTAGTATGATCGTTTTTCATTATAATTAATTATATAAGTTTTTTTTTATCTCTTCGACATTACCACATATAGATCCAAATATTTTATTTATTTATAAAAAATTTATATTAATTATATTAATTATAAAAAAATTATATTAATTATTAATTATAAATAATTTATATTAATTTAAAAATTTTGAATGAGGAAGAACAAGCACCTAATGGAAGTCTCGCGAACTGTCATGTTTGATCGAGATGTTCCTAAAAAGTTTTGGTTCGATGCGGTCATGACCGCTTGTCACATCATTAATAGAATTCCAACAAAATAAATATAAAATTAATGTAAACAATTAATATTTGTTTTTTATATAAAAATTAACTTGATGATGTGGATGCTTAGGTGACTTGAGGAGAAAAGAGGAAACCTTTTTCTTTTATATATAATTTAAAACTAAAACTAAGATGTTTTTCTTTTAGAGCAAAAAAAAAATAATGAAGTCAAACCGGTCGGTCCAACAACGTGTAGATTATATATCTCTCTCGTAGAAAAGGAGGTTTTCAGGCAAATTATATTCCCTCTCAATCTTTCCATTTTACCCTTTTGAATTTTATTGTCAATGAAAATAAATAAAAAATAATGTTTTCTATTTTCTTACTCTCTCCTGTTTTGGGGTTTTCCATTATTTTGAAAAGAACTAGATAATATCCACGCGTTGCGTAGTTTTGTGGTAATTAAATTATATTTTTTAAAATGTTGTAGATAATTCAATAATTCAAACATCGTCATGATATTTCATATATGTATCGGCCAATACAAATATACAAATCCAAATTTTCAATGTAAAAATTTAAATAATAGGTTTAAAAAATGTAATGTAAAATAACATTGCAATTTGTTCATAATATCTTTAAAATATTAAAACTTAATTTTTTATAGAAAGTAATCATATTATTTGGACATGAGTTTTTCACATTATTGTTTTTCCTATCCTTACCTGCATAATTTTTTAGAACTAAATTTAATTTATAACGTGATTAAAAAATAAAATAAATATTTAAAAAAATCAAAAATTCGTCCCTAATCCGTCCGTAATTTAGGGACTGATTGGTGGTAGTCCTTAATCCGTCCGGAAATAGGGACTGAAAGAATTTCGATTGTAAATTACAGACGGATTAAAATCCGTCCGGAATTTAAGGACGGACCGAAATTTCTGTCCGTAATTTAGGGACTGATCAAATCCGTCCGAAAATTCCGTCCCTAAATTAAAAATTTCTAGTAGTGAGAATCTTTAAAACTTAATTATATTTGAATCTCTTGATTCTCTTTAGATTTTGATTAATGTAGATAATGTGGAGCATAACGGTCGAAGTGTTAACAAACCTGAGTGATTCATTTACAAAGGATAACTACGCAACAACGTGAATCTGGAAAAAAATATTAATTAATATAAATGTTAATTTATTTTTGTAATACCTTTGATCATAATGGGAATAATGACTGTTACAATCATAATTGTTTTCTTGACAATCATTTGAGCAATATTTGAACGAAAATGCATAGCAAGTCCATCCCATATCGATATTTTTATGACATATTTTCTGTATTTGAAATGGTTCAAACAAGGTGAACAAATTATTGCGGAAGAAATACCATAATAGATTAATAAAGCAAAAATACTATTACCTATTTAACATAATAGGTTAATAACGTGAAAATATTAGAAATGAAAACGAAAGCAAATAAATTAATTAATATAAATAATTCAAAAGACATTGCAATTTTTAAAGTGACACTTTCCTTGAAATTTGTTTAGACTTTTAAGAATTTATCTATTAACAATGTTTGTTAAAATCAGTTCTCGATCGGAGCAATTGGCCTGATCAACGATTCCCAAACCATGAGTAGAAGCCACACAAGGGATATTGGTACGTATATTTGACATTGACTGAATATTGGTTTTGGTAGATACAATCTGATTTGTTACAAGCTTATTCCTTAACTTTTGTTTATGGTTATTGCATAACGTAGTCTAACGGAAAATTGTCTTCTTCGCAATATAAATGGTAGGATTGTATCAGTTGGTGATAAAATAAATCTTGGAATAATGACTCTGTTTCCAATATGTGTGTCTGCGATAATTTCTATCTCTAACACTCTAGATGCTAACCGAGTAACAATTAATCACATTCCATCGCATTACCCTAGATTTTGATGCACAAGTTGATTTTTATTTTGTGAATTGATATATTATATTGAGAGCGTTTATTTATATTTTGTGTATAAAAATAGCATAGTGATTTTAACAATAAACATGACTATTGTATATATATCTTTAAAAAATACAATCGTTATTTGAATACATTTTTTGTTTTTATGGCGAGTTATGATAAAAACAAAATATTTTGGTTGATAGTGTATTTGAATACAATTGTTGATATTTGATAAATTAAGAAAACGCTACGGAACTCACAAGATCGACATTATCTGAAATTCTTTGCGAATTCGTTATGAAGATTGGATATAAGTTGATTCAGATTTAAATATTAAAATGAACATCTATATAGATTCATATTCAAATTTAATTTTCAAAACTATAAATAGGTATCTAAAAATTTATCAAATTATTAAATCATCATTTCATCTAAATAATAAAATAAAATTCGAATTTATAAAATTACAAAATTACTTTTGAATCCCAAGTATAAGAACATGAAAATAAAATACATAAACATATGAAATAAGGAAATTATCCTTAAAAATATTAATAAAAATTCACCAAAATAAGCATTAATGAGTCCCAATTAATTTTGAATTTGTTCGATTTTAGTTTGTGTTAAGATTTTGTGCCAAAGGCACAATCATCCGCCGGTTTTATTTGTTACGTTGTGGTTAATCATGACATAGGGAGATAGAAGGCGAAAAAATGCACCTCACACATAACATAGGCGTGTAGAAGGCGAACAATTTAACTCACCTTTAACGAATGATAAAATGTGTGTATCATTCATATCTTCGATAATTAGATTGTGACTCCATTAATTTTGAATTTGTTTGATCTTGATTTGTGCTAAGAATTTATGCTAAGTCATAACATAATGGTCATAATGTATTCTGCTTTTCGCGATAATAAAAAGAGGAAAACCAACAATGTAACATGTAACAACTGTAATTCAATTCAACATGCGCGACAGAATCATCCGCCACATGAAATCATATGTTTTCAATCTAAGTATAATAATGGAAAGTTAAATCTAAATTCTTCAAAAATATTTCAAGACTATAATCAATATTATTCAATATAATTGTTTTCAGATAATTGTAAATCTTTTTTTGTTAAGAATAAGGAATATGAATAATTATATTTGTACAAATATAAATAGTTATTTTTAAAAAAATGTTTGTAATAATTTAATTAATATGTTAAGATTAAGATGTGTTTTATTTGGTATGAATTAACATTTTTTTTCTATATAAACAAATGTGATTTAATTTAATCATATATTTATTCATATATATCATTATTGATATTATTCATCGTAATCTATAAAATCACTCGTTTTATAAACAAAAGTGGCAACATGGACTACAATACAAATTCAAATAGAAAAACATCACATGTCGAGTAACAATTCACACACGAATTCAAATAGAAAACATCACATATCCTGCGCCGAGCCCTATCACCAAAGAAGGCATGCTTGATGAATAAAACACGGAAAATCAATTAAGGTTAAGGATACAAAAGGAGCATACGGATCGACAAATAACGCTGAAGCTCCAACTACATTCTACTGTAAGAGTTTTTGAAAAGAAACAATAACTTTATGATTGAAGTGTAGAAACCTATTTTCATGTGAGACGAGTGGCTCGAAATCGACTTACCTTCAAACCGGATGTTAGCTAGCAAACATGGTGTTTATACGCACTCATTCTCATTTTGATGGATTATATCAGTCTCGAAATAAGGAAAATACATAAACATATTAAATAAGAAAATTATCCTTTTTCTCTTATAATCAGAATAACCCTTGGTATGATGATGATGAGTTTCCCTTTGAATCCTACGATGTTTCAACCTTGTGAATTCTTCATCTCTATGATCGACGCGGTCACGTGATCTGTAATTACCATGACTATGTTATCTCTGCGAACTACCATAATTGTAGTCCTTAAACCGCTTATCTTTGTCACTACTTATCCAATTTTCCATGGAATCTGCTCGATTATCCCCTCTCGTTTGCTTATAAAATCTTGGTGAAGCATCTGTTAATGTTTATGCAGTATTATAGTCAAAATCAAATTATGTCCTGTCATTGCGAGTAGAAGACGGGGACATTAACGCCATTCCCTTCTCAAAGCACCCGATACCTCCTGCTTGTCTAATTTTTTCATTATATTCTTCTATTATATTCCGCAAGACCTACAACGGAAAAGCTTAAAAAATAAAACCCAGGTAATGGAACAAATTAGGATAGTCCATCACTAATCGGATGTCAACTGGTTTACAATACAAGAATATAACTTGAATCTGTACAAAAATTTCCAACAACTTGGACTAACATTAAGTCATATTCTTGTTTGATTTCAGTATAGGCTGAATTAATATAGGTCTCATGAGGTAGAAGTATAATTTTGACATAAAACATTCATAAAATTAGAGATAATAGCAATTTTTTATCTGTAGTGGTGTTCGCTTCACCTTCTTACCACAATAAGACATTCTTCGGCGCTTATAATCTCTTTCTTCAGCCATAAGCTCCTCCTTTGTCTTCATTTTGTTCATTTCTTACATGTTATACAAGAAGAATGAAGCTCGATAATAATTATTTACAGAATCATTCCCAAAATTCAGTCGAAATCAATGTTGAAGCAAATTCAGTAAGAGACCAGATCAAATCAAACTAATTTCTCCATGTTTAACGGGAAGAGCTCAATATTATAGAGAATAGAGAGGAGATAATATAAAATTGTATCCAAACACAAAAAACAACTGGGATATAAATAAATAACTTAACATAGATATGCCAGCAGACTTCTGATCAATGACACAAAAAATATCGATAGAAAAACATAATAGACCTTCACAGATTTTAATCTCATCGCTGATATCTTGTTGGTATTTGGGTAAATCGGATTGCCCTTTATTTTCCTTCAAATAGAGACCTTTCTTATTGTGCACCAACAGCTGCTGCAACACGGGAGACATATATCACATGATCATCGACTAAACTTTCATCCTTCACCCTTGAAGTGTTCTCAAATGGCTCGCCAGGCTTCACGTCCTTGCTATTGGAGTTTGCATCATCTGAAACCTTGTAAACTCCACAAGATTCAGGTTTAGGATTTACCATTATAGTTCCTTCAGAATGAAACATCATTATTGGGGAAGATGATTCTATGATGCACTGCTTAAACATGGCTAAAGCAAAAAACTTGGCATTTCCTTCGCCATACAAGACTTCCAGTTGAGAAGCTAACCATGAAAACCTATGCAATCATCTATAACTGCATCGGAAAAGAGAGATGAGACACATTTCAAACAATCTATGCAGTTATCACCTTCTTAACCAATATATTTTCTTTTATCCTAGAAACATAGAGGAAAATGTTGAAGAAAAGGTTCATAAAACAACGCAAGGAAAGGAAAAAAGCATTACCCGGACTCGAGTTAGCAACACAAGCATTTGTTTGAACATCAGTCTTTATTTTTCTCTAATCTTCGTATACTTAAACATGGGATCTACATGGAAGGCTTGCCTGTTACATATTTAAGCCTAACACTTCTGTACGTTTCTAAGCGAGTGCAACTTTACTTGAAGGTTTTGTCCCAAATCTTCGTATACTTGAAGGTTCTGTCCCAAATTAGTAGATGGTAGTGATCTATTGGTATCCAAATACAAGTAATAAGGATAAACAAAAGTTTTCTCAATAAACCCCCAATCCTCGAACATATTGCCTTCTTCTAAGTTCAATATAGATTAACTAATTACTTCTCACCCAGTTCCTAATAGACTACACACATCCCCGTTAGAATTTTTGTCAAAACCTACAAACTTATGTTCCATATCAAGCTATTTCCCAATAAATCACCCAGTTTTGAGGGGACTACACACATACCTCTTTCTTGAGCCTGGTTCCTTTAATCTATCCAAATCATCGAGAAAACCATCAATCTCATCATTGTTGGATTACCAGTTCGCCGATATAGTAAGAGCTTGAACTTGAAGGACTGATGGAAAATTTTGCAAGCAGAAAGATTCCAGTTGAGTAGTCATCGCTTTAAGTTGATGGTCGACTTCTCCTTCTCTTTTTTGAGCTTTTGCTTCTCATCTCGCTGCTTATTCTTCGCCTCCTATATAAAAATATCATATTATTACACGCTAAAATGAGATGAAATTATAATTTCTTTTTAAAAAAATTTGTAAACAATTTTTTATATTAATAAAAATAATAACAATAACAATAAATTATATTAACACATTCTATTTTATTAATATTAAGATTATATTTAAATTAGATATAAATATAGGTTGTTATCTCTCTTGGTAATGTGGCTATGAGAGGAGAGAAAAAAACCTCTTTGTTATATATATATATATATAATATTATTAATATTTTCATTTTTTTCAAATTTTATTTAATTTTTAATATTTTTTAGAAATTCTAATTTGAATAATTCAGAAAGAAATTATAATTTATTTTTCAAAAATTTGTAAAAATTTTTATAATTAAAATAATAACAATAAAATATATGGCTACTTTTATTTTATTACTATGTAAATAAAATATAAATGGAGGTTTTGCTCTCTCTTGGTGATGTGTCTTCATGAGAGGAGTGAAAAAACATCCTTATTATATGTATGATTTTGGAGACTCGTAAAAATATTTTATTGAAAATGTTATCGTTAGTTTATTTAGGGATAAAGTTCAATTTTTTCTAAAACAAATCGCATAAAATATAAAATTACATATTTTATATGAAAAAACTATTAAATTTGGAGATGAATATGAGTGGGGAAGAAAACAAGGAAAATAGAAGACGAAAAACATTCTAGAAATTGAGAATTTTAAGAAGGAAGAGAAAAAAAGGGATATATCCCTTATTTTTAGTATTGTATTACTATTTATACATATGTATGTGGAGAATATTAAACATTCAATTTCTTTATTATAGTGTGAATACCTTTATAAGCTGAATTTGCCTTTGCCAAATACAAACTTGAAACATTCAATTTCTTCAACATGGATCAAAATGTGTTAGATTGCAATGTTTTGGTAAATATGTCAGTCAACTGATTTTCGCGTTAACATGAAGAGTTTTAATGCATCATTCTTTAAGCTTTTGGCTACCAAATAACAATCATTGACAATGTGTTTGGTTATTTAGTGAGACACGAGAATGGATGCAATATGAAAGGTGGATTTTTTTGTCATAATATAGAGTTGCAAGATCTGCAATTTTAATACATAAATTTGTCTGTAATTGTTGTAGCCAAATAATCTCGCAAGTAGCATTTGCCAAAGCTCTATATTCAGTCTATCTATTATTTATTGAAATTGTATTTTGTTTCTTTACTTTCCGAGAAATCAAGGACTTTCTAATTGAAGACACAAAATCCTAAGACAGAAGGGCGAGAATCAGGGCAAACTACCTAATCTGCATCAGTAAAGACATTGAATTTTTTTTATTTGATTTAATAGGAAATAATCAACCTTGTCTTGAATTTTGTTTGAGGTATCTAGAAATTCTAACTGTAGTTTTCATATGTACACTGGTAAGTAAAGCTAAGAACTTACTTAATTTGGTGTACACCGATAGGAAAAGCTAAAAACTTACTTAATGTGGTGTAGCATAGGTATATCTGGCATACTTACAATGACATATAGTAGTTTATCTATTAAAACTAGAAATACATAAGCATCCGTTAGTAACATACCAGAGTTCTTGCTTAATTGCTTGTTAGGATCCATAGGTGTTGTAATTGGTTTGCAACCTAATAAACATGTTTGTGATATCAATTCTAGGCAATACTTTCTTTGACATACATTGATACCAGATTTGTTTCTTGCAATGTCTTGCTTTGAAACGCTCTATACCTCCATTCGATTTATGTTTTATTTTAAATATCCACTTAAAATCGATAATATTTTTGTTGTGTGGAAGAGACACGATAGACCTAGATGTTATTGTTTACTAAGGTATGAAGTTCTTCATTCATGGACTTTTGCCATTCTTAGTGAACAATTGCTTCTTTGAAAGAAGTTGGTTCTTTGAATGATGAGACTTTAAGTATAAAAGATTTCGATAAAAGAGATAATATGTCATAAGAAATGATAGATGATAAGAAATGATAGATGATAAAGGATTGGGGTAGATTGTTTAATTGCAGTATTATTGTAGATGGTAATTAGCAATCATAATCTTGAAGGTAAGAAGAAGGTTTTACATGTCTTCTAGTACGAGTGAAGATTTCATGAGCTTCAGTAGAGACAATATCAAAACTATCAGCGCTAGAATCCTGAATGTCAAGAATAGAAGCAGGAAAAATAATATTTGGAAAGTTTAAATGAATGTCATCTGAAGAAAAATTTTGTGTATAAGGATGTTATAGTAATAGAAACTCATTTTCAACAAATTGAACATCACGAAAAACAATAATAGTAACTTGTAACCTTTAATACCAATAGGGTAACCTATGAAAACAAAAGCATGTTGACGAGATGAAAACTTGTGTTTAGTTTTTGATGGAGTTGAATAATAACAAAGGTAACCAAAAACACACAGATGAGAATAATCTAGTTGTTTATGCATTAACATTTCAAAAGGTGATTTATTTGACAATAATGAAATTTGATTAATCAAATACATTGAAGTTTTAATGCACTCATGCCAATATTGTAAAGGAAGATTGAACAAAAAAAAAGAAGATATCTCACCACATTCAATATGTATTGGTGTTTATGCTCAACAATTGAGTTTTGTTGATGAATGTAAATCCGTTTATAATGTACAATTCATTTTCAGATAGAAATATAGTAAGATTAAATTGTGAAGCATTATCACTTTGAGTTGATTTAATTTTAGAATCGAATTGTGTAGCTATGAGAAAAACAAACTTTGAGAATATAGAAATGACCCAGAACATCCATTTAAATTAAATCAAATGCAAAACGGGAAAGATTATTGTGTGAAATAAAAGGGAGATGTTTATGTTTTGATAGATGACAAGTACTACAGTCTGATATAGTTGATGCTACATTTCAGAATTAATAATAGTCATATGATAAGAAACAACATATGGAAAGTTTATGGGAAATGACAAAATGTAAAGATTGTGATTCAATTTAGTTTTTTCAATCGTCCATTCCTGAGTAGAATCTTGTATGATACATGAATTCAAGAAAATTATGAGTTTAAAAGAACTCATACTAATGAAGCAAAGAAGTAATACTAATGAGATTAAACTTAAAGAAAGGAACATATAAAATATGATTTAAAACTATGTGTGAACCAAGTTTTACAGTTCCAGCTTGTGAAATGATCAAAAAATGTTCGATATGAAGAATAATTGAAATCGTGGGAATTAAATGATATCAGAGAATAAATATTGATTACAACAAATATGACATGAAATATATGAATCTAGAATCAACAATTCGGAGCATATGGACTGAAAGAGTGATCAAGAAATGAAAAGCATATAAAAGAAAAGATTATAGAATTACTATCATAAGTGGTTTGTGTCTCTGGAGCACCGGTAGGTGAGATGTATGATACACTCTTGAGTTGACAATTTGAGAGTACAATTGTTTGAGTTAATCGGGTTGTAAATTTGAAGTATATGGGAGATGAAATGATTCTGCTAGAGTATTTGTTTCAATAATAATGTTAGACATAATACCTTTTGAAGAATGATTATATGGTCTAGGAAAGAAAGGGGTTGGATTTGCAAAAGTGACAACGGATCTTTGTTTGAATGTATATCGACACTGGAATCCCTCCAAGAGGTAACCATGCAACTTGTAGCATCTAAAAAATTGTGTGACCATAAAGGCTACCATGTGAAAATAATGGAAAAGATTTCTTTTTATAAATTCCAATAAGAACAGCAGCAAGACTGCCAGATGAATTATGTTGTGTGATTTAGGAATCAGTGGAAGAGGATGATTGAAGAACAACAAAATTATGAAGGATTATAGTTGAACACCCTTTTGTTACTCAATTGAATGATGAGTTTAAAAGTTTTTCTAAGATTTTGCAAAGGATCCACCATAAGGATCCGACCACAAGCAACATCAAAAGAATCATTGAGACCAAAAAGGAATTTGATAACGAATCCTCTTCGAAAAAATCATACCATTTTTTATCTACACGAAGTGAACCATTG
>CM071865.1:2597785-2677718 GCA_036759665.1 Gynandropsis gynandra | reverse complement strand
TATTAATTTCTTCTCCAGTGTCTGAGGGACTGCAGCATCAGCATCAGCATCAGCATCACTCACGCACTCCTTCCTCTTAGTCTCTTTTTCCTTCTCCTTTTTTTGATCACCAAGAGTTGCTTTTCGTGTCAGCAGTTCTTGCTCACGGATATCCTCCCAACAAATACCCTTCGGATTTCTACGAAGATGTTTCATCCATATCTGAACATTGGGATCGTCACATCCCTCGTAATCCTTCAGATCAGAAAGTAAAATTTCCTCTTCAATCTCGGCATGAAGAATACTTAGAATATCCTGAAAAACAAAACATAACCATTATTACCCTCTGTGACCCTTGTTTCCCTTGTGAACCTTGTGTAATTGTTACCTTAGAATCTCCAATCTGCCTTATCACATCTACATACTTCGGGTTAAAATTGGATTTAACCATCTTCTTGCACATTCTTGGGCAGGATCGATGCGCATCCACAACCTCAACATACCATCCATTTCTGCCCAAACTAAGGATGGTTTCAAATGGAAGTAACTGAAACATTAAAATAAAATGATAAGAATGCAAAAAGTACGAAAACATTCAAGTTATTCGAATAATATATACAACTTACCATTAGTGGGATCATGAAACCGCCACAATACCTTTTTGGTTTCGGTGATTCCCCGCTAACGTGCTTGCGGCAAGTATCCACAATCATCTCGAATGTGTACCGACCCCATGGAAAGCCTTCATAGAATTCCAAGTTATCAACCATGTCAATGAGATCATGGCTGATAGAGTTTTCTGCTGAAGGCTTGTGAGCCATAACTTGCGCCAACAACATTAAAGTTGCGAACTTCTTCCGGTCGTCGGAATTCTTCGCCTTCACAAGCTTTTCACTGACTTGTTCGGGGGTCACCTTTCCACGGCCGAAATTCTTCAGTCTGAATGTGACACCCATCATGGAATGTCGTTTATGACGAACCACAACTCTGTATTGTCCTGTATAATCACGGAGTGATTTAGTAGTACAGACATTTGAACCTTCGTCAATGTGGAGTCACATTGTAAGTGAAATAAATGCCTAAATTGTGACTCGTTCTCGAAGTAATGCAACTCCTGATCATTTAAGATTCCTCTCAGCATCCTTATTGTCTCGTGAGGATAACACTTGGTGGTGATCTTTGGCATTCTGTCCATGTGCTTGAATTCATACACAAATCTCGGCTTTGGCGCCACCTGCAACATGACCAATTACGAATACATTATACTTCTACCGACCTAAGCGACCCATGTGACTCAACCGACCCATGCGACTCAACCGACCCGTGCAACCCTCAATCGACGCGTACGACCCATGCGACTCAAACGACCCTCAGACACTCCGCGACACTCAACCGACCCACACCCATTTCAAATCAATAAACTGAGTCGAAGATGGTCATGAAACTACTGCGACCCTTGCTACTCAACCGACTCACGGAGTCGAAGATGTTCATGCAACTCCTGCGACCCTTGCGACCAAACCGACTCACTGACACTGACACTCACCCATTTCAAATCAATAAACCATTTTGTGACTCGAAAGCTTGCAAAACCCTAGAAATCGAACTACTTACACTTATTGACGCCATTGAAGATTGACTCGTGCTCTCTTCGCCAGTGATGCTGCTGATTCTAGCCATTTTCCTTCTCGCCAACTTCAAATCGTTCCCTCTCAAGTTCGACATCACTTAATTCTTTCTTGCTATCAACTTTTAAACAGGTTTCACGGCGAAAAATTGTTCGGCTTTCTCAATTTCGGCAGTTTTTCACGTCGAAAAACTGCCGAACTTCAATTTTTCCACGTTCGAACATTAAGGGAAAATTTGTCTTTTCTTCAGTTTTTTTTTCGGATTTAATAATTATTTTGGGGAAGGGTATTTTTGAAGTGGTTTAGCCCTATAAGGGTATTTCTGATATTCCGCCGATTGAATTGAGTAACTAATAACATACCGTATCATTGCAACGTTTTCAAGCTCCATAGTCTTAATGATCCTAAACAGGTTATGGGAGAGATATGTCAACAAAACAGAGTTTGTTACAAACATTGAGGGCCATTATGATTAAGGGAAACCACAGATTTAACTCATCTTGGATGGAAAAATGGTTAGAAACGAACATAAAATTGGAAGGGTTATTTTCATCAGGGCTGGGAAATCCGGGTTTCTATCTGGGTTCGGGTTGTTTGGTTTTTAGAACATTGAATCCAAAATAACCCGAATTATATTTGGGTTATTAGTGTATTCTGAGTAATTTGGATTCGTCGGGTAATTTAGGTTATTTAGTTAGAGGTAATTCGAGTTCGTTGGGTAATTTGAGTTGTTTAGTTAAGGATAGTTTGGGTTTGTCGGGAGTTTTGGGATGTTTAGTTACAAGTAATTCGAATTTTTATTCGATTTCCATGGGTTTTTCAAGTATTTTTCGTTAAATTCGGGTTTTAACATAAAAATAACGTAATGCGCAAACTCCAAAAATAGCAAGTTACTAAGTCTAAAATCCATAATAGATGTATTCAAATGAACTATCTGATTCCTTCTACTAGAAGACTACTAGTCCCAATATGCCTAAGGAAGGGTTTTTTGTTTTAGGATTTTTTAAAAGTTTTGGGTTGTTCGGGTTATATGGATTCTCTCGAACCCTAACCGAACTGAACAAAATCCGAACGGATTTTGGATTTTGAATCCATATAGATTTTCAGGGTAACCCAAATGATTTATGGGTTGGGTTTTTTTGTTGGTCCAATTCGGGTCGATCCAAGTTACCCGAACTGCCCACCCTTAATTTCCAACAAGAAAGTAAGGATTATTGTAAAAATTTGTTCTCAAAGATTCAGGTCGAGAAGAAGGCATGATTTGGGGAAGAAACATTACTATAAATCTAATAATTCCAAAAGAAATTTTCGGACAGCTCAATCCTTCTGCAAATTGTCGGACAGAATGCCAACGACACGATTCCTAATCTGTCCGTAAATTTGCAGATGGAATAATAGTACGCAAGTCGTCTATATTTACGCGTGGACCCGAGACAAATACACGAGTCATCGCAGATTACGAATGGACTATGAACCTGTCTACAAATTACGGACGACAATAGTGTATGTCCGTAATATGCGGATGACGTATGCTTTCATCTGCAAATTTGTGGATGACACAGACCCGTCTGCAATTTTGAGGCCCGTAAAGTTGTGAACGGTGCTTTCTGACGGGAAACCATTTGGTTGGGGTTTTTAGCTGTCCGTGATTGTAGACGGCTTACAGATAGGGTTTTTAGCCGATCGCGACTGCGAATGGATTACGGACGGTTTTCTCTTTCGTCCACAAATGTTTATAAATTTCGTCCACACACAACTCTCTATATTTTTTCGCCATTCCTTTTGCCTTCTGTCGTGACCCAGCTCTCATCGTTCTATCGAAACACAACTCTTACCATTCTACCGCGATATAAATCTCATCGTTCAATCCACTGTGACCCATTTGTTCCGTCGTCTGTTCTACTGTGACCTATTTGTTCCACAGTTCGTTCCATTTATCGTTTATTGCATCCTCCATTCCATCTGTAACCACATCCATTTGGCAAGTTAATTTCCATGTAATTTTTAGAGTTGTCTTAGTTTGTGATGTTTGGTCGTGTGATGCTATGTTAGATTTGGAAAAAAAGATGTTAGGTTTTAAAAAGTGAAGATGTGTAGTTCAAGTGTTTGTTGAAATGTCTTAAAGAGGTTTGTTATTTTTAAATTTATTGAAAAAATGATAGAGTTCGGTTGATTTTAGTATATAGAAAGTTGTTGATGTTATAAATTAAGGTTATTGGAAAATTAGATTATATAGTGGTGGTAATTGAATTCAAAATTATATGTTAAATAATATGTGTTATTGATTAAGTCATTTATGTTTAATGAGTTCGCTATAGGTTATATTGATGTATTGTGATTATGTGTGTTTGTAAACTTTGTATCAAAATTATATTGTTAAAATTATGTTGGAATCTTTGTTAGTATAAGTCTTTTTGTATATAAAAAGATTTAGTGAATAAAAAACTTAAATTCACAATGATTTAAATATTTCTAATTTAAATTTAAAATTTTAGTATGTCTCGTCGCGTTGGAAGAAGAGGTAACACGAGAACTCGTTCTAATTCAGAGGAAAATGCTAATGGTTCATCTCCTTCGTAACAAACACGACAATCTGATTGAGGATTTTAGATTTTTATGAATCTGAATTTATTCTCAGACATTAGATAGACAATATATATTGCTTACATATTATCAACAGATGTCACCACCGGTCGAACCAACAATGCATCACGAACCAACAGTGGAAGAAATATTATCAATGGATGAGGAAAGCCGTAAACTTTCTCGTTTAGACCCGAGTCGTGAAAACGGCGCACAGTGGTACATATCACTAAATGCAAATGTAAATTTTTAAATAGATAAATAAATGTTAATTAATCTCAATTTTGATTATATGTTTGGTTATGATCAGCTTTCTCGTCATATAACGAAGACGATGAAAACTGATTACGATCGTCCATGTTATAATTGGACGTGGACTGATCCCGATAGTAAGGAATGGTGATTAAAATCTTTTGTGATATGTTTTTCATAATATTTATTTTTACTAATTTCAAATAATATTTTGAATAAAATAATCATTTAATGTTTTCAGTAAAAAGTTTATTAGAATACCGAGATTACCGGACTAGTAAAGTTCGAATTTGAACGGGCTCGTAAACGATTGCAAAAAAAGATCGAGATAAGAAAGGGAAATTTGTTTATGGCGGACGATATCTGGGAGCAAATGTGCGCTTATCGGGATGATCCCAGATTTAAGAAAAGAGGCGAGTAAGCAAGTCTAACTATTCGTTCTGATAAAGAAGGATACGAGATGATTGTACATACAGTAGGATCTCGTTTCTTTGTGAAGTTTACGAAGACTTGGTAAGACTTCAATATTATTTAAGAATTTATAAAATTGACATTTAAATAATAACTAAAATATATATTTGAATTTTTTTAGACGAAAGAGAAGGGATCTGAACCATCATACATAGAATTGTTGGAACGTATGCATATTAAGAAGTCTGATGGTTCGTGGGTAGATGCCAGAGTAAAACGTGTTCATGATGATGTTTAGAACATGGCATCGGAACGAGTATCACAGATTCTTCTGAGAGAAGACGGAATACAACCTTCTCTTAATTAGGAAGAATACAACGAGTTATATCTTGAGGTAAACTTATTATATTTTAATATAATTTGTAATTTATAGTTTTAATATTGAAGTTTGATTTTTTGCAGCAAATTACACCATATAAATATCGTATTTTTTTTATCTTGGAGGAATGACATTACAACATTCAAATTCCTCCAAGAGTAAATCAAAAGCGATAGACCACAAGATGCGAAATACCGTAATACAATTGCTCGAGTCGGAACAAAAATTAGAACGACGACATCAACGGTTGATGCGTATGTTGAATGCAAAAATTGAGAAGAAAACAAAGAAAAATAGAAGATGATGAAATATAACCGATACGAAAAGATGTCAAGATGAAGAAGAAATCTTAAAAATTAAAAATTTTAGAAAAAGAAGAACAAAATTAAATATATCCAAGCATTGTACTATTATTTATACATAGATGTGGGAATATATTTTGAATCTTTATCTAATATCAATACAAAGTTTTCTGAAATAATATTTTTTAATAGAAATAGATAACATTATTTTAAAAACTTCTCTTATCTTATACCATACGTATAGAATAGTACAGTTCTGACGAATTTTCTTAAACCAAATGATAATATATTCCATAATAATATATAAAAACACAATAATAAATAGGGAACAGGAAATAGCACAAAGCTAAAAGTGAATGTTGCAGTGTCTGTTCTTGAGGACATTGGCCTTGAAAGGTCCTTATGAAATCCTCTGTTTATTCCTTTATATTTATTATTTTTTCATTTTTTAATGTTTAAAATAATTAAGAAAACTAGGACAGTAGAGAATTATTTTCTAAAATTTTTGGTAATGAATTATTCTTTAAAAGTTTTATTTCTTTTATAAGTAAAATAAATTGCAAGCATTCTTTCTTTACTTTTGGAATCATGATTATATTGGGATATATCTTTTTATTAACATTTCCACATCCAAATAAATTCTACACATAATCTTTTTTTATAAAATATTTTGTTTTTAAGCCATGAGGCTAAAAAGTTAGGGATAACCCAATTTTTGTAAGAAAAATAATAATTAAATGTTTCGAAAAAAAACACTAAGGTGCGTATATATATATATATATATATATAATATTGCTACTAACTCATTTGTACCTTTGTGTGTTATTGTCTTCCATGCATTATATTCCTTTTATTACATACACAATGTATAATGTAATTGTACATTATTTAAACAAATATAACATTGATTATTATATTTATAACTGCATTGTAACTTCATTTAATAACTATGTTGAAATTTCAAAATGCATTGTTTCAAATATATAAAACATTTTTGTAAATATAAAATAATTTGTGTTAAGACCTCTGATTCTTATTATTGCAACCAATTTTTTCCCAATGAAAAAAGATTTTTAGATACGATTTATTAAACTTTTTAAAAAACTCCATAAAAATAAATACGATCTGTTAAACTTTCACACACAAAAACTATCTCCATATAATTTTTATTATATTTTATAAATAATAAGTAATTTCTAATTTTACTTAAAAGATAACTAAATGTTATTTTCAAAATAAATTTATAAATTTTATTAATTATTATTATAGCATAAAAATATCAAACTATTTTATTTTATCCCATGAATTATTATATTTAACCTAAAAAACTCAAAATTATTTTTTTTTCTTAAAAGCACCAACTTTATGAATATAGTGTAGAAAATACCAAATTTTTTAATATTTGCCTATAAAACACAAATTATTATTTTAACCTAAAATTTTTGAATTTTTATGTTTTATCTAAAAAATACAAAGTTATCAAATTAATCATATCCATACACAAACACTAATTCTTAGTAAACTCCCTTTAGTGTTTACGATATAGACTTATTTTTCATCAAAGTTTCAACCAGTTTCAAAATAAAATCCGAATTTCACCCTATTTCAATAACAATTTCAACTCAATTTCAATCCGAAATCCAAATTTAACCAAAAAAATAACCCGAGTTTCAATCTAATTTTTGTCGAAAATTCGAATTCCACCTAATTTTAGAAAGAATTTCAGTCCAAATTCAATTTTAGTAAGAAATCTAAATTCGAACCAATTTCAACCGGAAATTCGAATTCAATCCAATTTTAACTTGATTTCAACCGAAAATCAGAATTTCATCTAATTTCAACAAGATTTTAAACCCGAAATCTAAATTCAACCCAATTTCAACCAAAAATTCAAATTCCACCAAATTTTAGTAAGTATTTCAATAACATCTCAACCCGAAATCCAAATTCAATCGGATTTTCGGTTGAAATTAGGTTAATTCAAAGTTCGAGTTGAAATTGATTCGAATTTGGATTTCTTATTGAAAGACTTACTAAAATTGGATGTAATTCGGATATTCGGTTGAAATTAGGTTGAAATTAGATTTTGAGTTGAAATTGGGTTGAAATTCTTGTTCAAATTGGGTGAAACTTGGATTTTTCGTTGAAATCGGTTTGAAATTGGATTAAATTCAGATTTCGAGTTGAAATTTGTTCAAATTTGGATTTTTTTAATTCGGATTCGAATTGAAATCGGGTTGAAATTTGTTCAAATTTGGATTTTTTTAAATTCGGATTTAGATTGAAATCGGGTTGAAATTTGGGTTACCAAGAGTTAGTGTTTGTGTATGGATATGATTAATTTGATAATGGATATGATTAATTTGATAAGTGTGTGTTTTTTAGACAATAATTCAAAGAGTTAAAATATGATTTAGTATTTATGTTTGTGTATGAATATGGTTTGTGTTCTTTTTAGACAAAACTTAAAAATTCAAAAATTTTAGGATAAAAGTAATAAATTGTGTTATATAGGGAAAATTAAAAAGTTTTGTATTTTCTACATTATATTCCTAAAGTTATTGTTTTTAAGACAAAAAAATAATTTTAGGCTTTTTAGATTGAATATAATAATTCATATTTTATAAACTAAAATAAAAATAATATGATATTTTTTATATTGTATTTCTTTGAAAAATAAATTAATAATTTAATTTTAGATATACCATGAAAAAAATTGTTTTTCCGTTTTTAAAAATAAAGTTAATAAATTTAAATAAAATTAGATTTGGTTAAAAACAATAATATTGGCAAAAAATATAATAATTTGTATTTTGAGTTCTATCACTTATCTGTAGAAAGTGGGCACCCCTCGCGTAAGATTCCCCGATCAAAGGTCCACTCAAATTCTTTATTAGTTTTATTATTTTTAAATATATGTTTTTTACTTATAAATATATGGTCTCCAATAATAAAATAAATTTATTTTGATTATTTAATCTCTACCATACACAATTTTTAAAATCTAGTTGCTTGTTAACTTGTACAATGATGTAATTCGATTGCCACATCTGTTTTTTATCCTTTGTCTCTTTTATTTTAATAATAACAAAAATTATTATATTAAAACCCAAAATTCTCTTATTATTACTTTAATTATAATTTTGGAACAACACATATGATAAAATTACATCACCACCTATATCTTATAAGTGATTATATATTTTTGTATAGTTAAACAATCCATCGTTACTATATAAAAATGTTAAGAAAAAGCATAGTCTAAATTCAAAACCTACACACAAAAAAGTTAAAAAATCATTTTTGTAAAGTAAACCCTAATGAAACAATGTTAAGTAATTAACTTGCTATTTTATTATTTTATAAATAACGTTTATATTTTATTATTATTATTGGTGTTTATATTATACCTTTCATTATTAGTTAGATATTTTCCTATTATGTGTTTGTAAACTGAAATTTTTAAAAAATAAATATATTTGTAGATTTGATCATATAAATATAATATTTTATTTTATCTATATAAAAATTCATCACATAGAGAAATATAAAAGATAGAGTATATTTATAAATAGACTCAATAGCAAAAAATTAAATTATTATATATCATGAAATATTTATTAGAATAAAACATTTGTTGTTTTTTGGAAGTTTTAAATTAAAAATATTTTAATATATAAAAAATATACAAAAATTAACGTAATCAAAAGTATGTATTGGTGAAATTTTGTAAATATAATATTTTTGTTTTTATAGAATTTTTTCCAATAAAAACAAAAAACATGAAAAAAATGAAACGGATTGGACGACGGATAAAGCACCACAATACATAGAAAACAAATCGAACGGTCAAAACGTCGTCAGGTCAGTTTTTACTGTTCATAATAGGTCATGTTTTATATAGTAGTAGAAATAAAAATATTTAATGTTTTTTAATAGCAAACTAAAAAGAAAAATTAAAGAAAACAACAGATCTTATAGATGCTATATGGTTTCAATAATTCAAATGGATTGGTCCAGACCTGTTTTAGGTATGGGGATAGATAGGGCCTACTGGGCCCCAATTTTTAATTAATGCAAATGCATAAAGTTTCATATTTAATTCATGATCATGAAATCATCAGTTAAATAATTCAATCATTAATAATTCCATAACAGCGTACTTAATCAGCTTAATATATATTCAAACACATAAAAAATAGTTACACACAAACTATAAAATATTAAGAATAATTAGGAAGAAATATGCTAATTATTTCCAAATTTATAAATATATATGTATATGTATATGTATGATTATCACGTTATAAGGTTTTTTCTAATGTTTAAAATTTGATATTTTATAAAAAAACACATTAAATTTTAAATTTTCATATATAATTTTCAATTATTCTTGTATTTATACGATATTTTTAGTTTTACTATTATTAATATTGTTATTATTATTATTATTATTATTATTATTATTATTATTATTATTATTATTATTATTATTATTATTATTATTATTAATTTTTCTTATTCTTATGTAAATTAGAAAAACAAATTATACAAATCAGACCAAATCTAGCTGTCAAATGATCACATGTATCCGGTGTTCTAGTCGCCGTCTAGACATTCGACGATATTCGATCATCCGACTAATAAAAAATCAGTCATATTTTTAAAATATCAAAACGACGTCGTTTTGGCTATATTTAAAAAAAATTGAACCAAAACGACGTCATTTTGGTCGTTTTATTTTTTTAATAAACCAAAATGACGTCGTTTCGGTTGTTTCTCTCTTTGCTATACGGTTCTTCCAGTTTTGAGTGTTGTTGTACGTCTTCGTTCGTCATTCATTTAGTTTTAAACGTCGTTCCTTGTTGGTTCGTAATCATCTTCCACTACTAGAAAATTGAAAATTAGGGACGGAATTTAGGGACGGCAGGTCGTCCGTCTCCAAATTTGGAGACCGATTTGAAACCGTCCCTAAATTTAGGACTTCAAAAACAGATTTAGGGACGGTTTCGGGACGATTTTTCGGAAAATTAATCTCTTAGTCCCTAATCCGTTCCTAATCCGTGTATAAATAATCTATTTAACCCCTCAACCATTGATCTGTTTTTCATAAGCTACTCTCATATTTTTCACCCCATAACTTCTATAGTGTTTGCGATATAATGGCATCTTCATCAAGATCAAACATTTTCGATTCTAGACAATGGATGTACAGAAGAATTGATCCAGAATCTCAAAGCGTATCGAAAGAGTTTATAGAAGACGTCACACAGTTTATGACAATGGCGACGAATCAACAAGTTTACAAAGAAACGGGTACGTTGGTTTGTCCATGTGTCAAATGCAAGAATGAAAAATTTGTTAATGAGAGAACTGTTTGGAAGCATCTTTATTTAAGAGGATTTACCCCGAATTATTTCATGTGGTTATGTCATGGAGAAAAATTTGCACCACGATCTAGTAATGTTGTGGAAAACTTTAGGGGCACTATACATCATGATGAATTTGAGTCTTCTCAAGATGTAGAAATGAACCCCTATGTGGAAATGGTGCAAAATGTATTCCGTGAAAGAAACGAAAATATTGAAGAAGATCCGAATGAAGAAGCAAAAAGTTTTTTTGAAATGCTAGAAAGTGCTAGGAATCCACTTTATGATGGTTGTAGGAGTGGTTTATCACAGTTATCTCTGTCTGCACGTTTGATGAATTTGAAGACTGAAAATAATTTGTCTGAGAATTGCATGGATTCGATATTGCAATTAGTAAGAGATTATTTGCCAGAAGATAATAATGCAGTAGACTCCTATTATGAGACAAAGAAGATGATGCGATCTTTGGGTTTATTGCCATATCAAAAGATTGATGTTTGTCAAGACAATTGCATGATTTTTTGGAGAGAGACATCGGAGATGAGTAATTGTCTATTTTGTGGAAAAGATCGGTTTTATTTAACAAAGAATGGAAAATCGGTTCCATATCGTCGTATGTGGTACTTACCAATTACAGACAGATTAAAAAGATTGTATCAATCTGTGGAGACCGCAAGCGACATGAGATGGCATGCTGAGCATTCAAGTAAGGAAGGAGAGATGTGTCATCCCTCAGATGGTGAGGCGTGGAAACACTTTAACAAGGTATACCCTGATTTTGCGGCTGAGAGTCGAAATGTCTATTTAGGTCTTTGTACCGATGGTTTTAATCCATTTGGGATGTCTGGAAAGAATTATTCATTGTGGCCAGTTATAGTGACACCTTACAACTTACCACCGGATATGTGCATGAAACGGGAATTTTTGTTTTTAACAATAATGATTCCCGGGCCTAATCATCCGAAAAGAAGTTTGGATATATTTCTTCAACCACTTATTGAAGAATTAAAAGAATTATGGAATGGAGTTCAAGCGTACGATGTCTCGAGGAAACAAAATTTTATGTTACGAGGTGCTCTCATGTGGACAATAAGTGATTTTCCAGCTTATAGTATGTTATCTGGATGGACAACGCATGGTCGATTGGCTTGTCCATATTGCATGGAAGAAACAGATGCTTTTCAGTTGAAACATGGAAGAAAGACGAGTTGGTTTGATTGTCATCGTCGTTTTCTTCCTGTTGATGATGCATTACGGCGCAACAAGAGAAATTTTAAAAGGAATGTAGTTGTGCGGAAATCTCCTCCTCCAGTTTTGACCGGCGAAGAGATTTTATATGAACGACTTCTTGCTTTGGGTATTCCGAGGAGTATAGATTGCGGAGGGAACAATCATCCGAGAATTGGTGGTTATGGAATTACTCATAACTGGTACAAGAAGAGCATATTTTGGGATTTGCCGTATTGGAAAAATCTGAAACTTCGCCACAATCTTGATGTGATGCACATAGAGAAGAATTTTTTTGATAACATCATCAATACAGTACTGAATGTCACGGGGAAGACAAAAGACAATATTAAATCACGCAAAGATCTAGAAGAATATTGCTCACGAAGGGAGTTACATATAGGTGATGACGGTAAAGCGCCAGTCCCGATATTCAGATTGTCAAATGAAACGAAATATAAATTGTTGAAGTGGTTGAAAGAAGATGTGAAATTCCCCGATGGCTATGCGTCTAACATTGGAAGGTGCGTTGACATTCAAGGAGGAAAGTTATTAGGGATGAAAAGTCACGATTGTCATGTATTCATGCAAAGACTTCTTCCGATATGTTTTTCTGAATTGATGGACAAACATGCACACGAAGCAATTGGAGGTATGTGGTTGATTTTATATTAATATGTAGTGTGAATATTTGTTAAATACACGAATAATATTTTAATGTTACAGGTGTTGGCCTATTCTTTCGAGATTTATGTTCGAGAAATCTGAGTATGGATGTAGTTCGTCGACTGCAAAATAACATAGTTACTGTACTATGTAATTTGGAGAAGATTTTTCCACCATCATTCTTCGATGTTATGGAGCACTTGACAGTTCATTTACCGCACGAAGCCGCACTAGGAGGTCCAGTTCAATTTCGTTGGATGTATCCGTTCGAGCGATTTATGTTTCATCTGAAGAAAAAAACCAAACAAAAAGCTCGACCGGAGGGTTCAATTGTTGAACAATACGTCAATGAGGAAATATCGTTCTTTACGTCATACTACTTCGAGCCACATGTTCAAACGCGGAGTAGAAATCCAGACAGATATTTTGATGGTGGTGTGGCGTATTCATATCCAGTACCAGATGTTCCGGACATATTTTGCGGAATTGGTCGAGCTGCTGGTAAGGCGAAAGATATATGGTTATCACAACGAGATCTTCATATCGCACATACATATGTTTTATTGAACTGCGAATATCTACAGCCTTTTGAAAGGTAAAATCTCATAATTAACTATGGTTATCACAATGACAATTTTGTTTATTGTTATAATATTTGTAGAATTTTGTTTCTTTTTATAGGACATTTGAGGATATATTGAAGAATACATATACGAACATTGATGATTCTCAGCTCCAAGAACTTAAAGAAAAAGATTTCTCGACATGGATGCGACAATATGTAAGTAATGAAATTTTACATAAATAACTTTTATAATATTCTGACGATGTGTATATGTACTGCAGGTTGAGATGGGCAATCACCCGTTGTGGCTACGAGATCTTGTCAAAGGACCGATTGTGAAAGTTATGAGTTGGCCTATGTATTTTACACGTGGTTATAATTTTCACACTTACGATCATGGAAAATTGAAGTCGACGATGAATTACGGTGTATGTGTGAAAGGTGAAAGCTATTGTGCATCGGTCGATGAACCAGATTTTTATGGGATTTTAAAGGAAATTTTGCAATTGGAATATCCAGGTATAGAAAACAAGTTTAAAACAATGTTATCCTTACCACATATGTCATTTTGAATATTGACTCATATTTTGATATTTTTTGTAGGTTATGTCGGTTTAAAAGTGATGTTATTTCGATGTGATTGGTTCGATCCAGTAATCGGTCGCGGAACAAGAGTAAACAAACTAGGCGTTGTAGAAGTTAACTCCATACGAAGATATGCAAAATACGAGCCTTTTATTCTTGCGTCACAAACTGATCAAATTTTTTACGTTTCCTATCCGCATATTAGAAGATCTTCAGGTTGGCGTGTCGTAATGAAGATACTTCCGAGGAGCAAATTTATCGACAAAACAGAACAACAACAATTGCCAATGCAACAACAAATGACCGAGATTATTGCTATTGACGATGTACGCGTTGAAGAACTTACGCACGGTGAAATGGAGGAACTCGAAAGAAATGAAGATGATATTCATGAAGATATTGAAGAAAAAGAAGATATAGAATTTGAATCAAATACAGAAGATTCGACGGAACAATTGTGTGACTCTGATGATGAATCATGTTAAAACGTTTACGAATTGTTTTTTATATACTTTTTAATGATTCAGCTTAGGATTATATGTAATCGGATTAATGTAATGTAATCGAACTTTTAAGAAATATGTAATCGGAATGTAATGTAATCGAACTTTTAAAAATATGTAATCGGAATGTAATGTATGATATTTATTTTTTAATGTAATTGATTAAAAATTTTAATTTTTTTTTATTTTTTTTTTGGAGACGGATTTTTGGTCTGTTTCCAAACTTTCGACACCGAAAAAACCGTCCCTAATCCAGGAACCGATTGGGGACTACGTTTTCGGTCCCTAATTAGAGACGGATTGGGGACTGAAATGTCCGTCCCTAATTAGGAACGGATTGGGGACGGAAAAAATTTGGAGTCGCGCGATTGGATACTACCATTGGTCGTCTCCAATCCGTCCCTAAACCAGTTTAGGGACGGATTGGGAACCGATTTGTCGGTCCCTAAAATCTGATTTTCTTGTAGTGTTCGTCTTCGTTTTCGTTCGTCTATTTGTCATTTTCGTCTTCATTCGCTCGTATGTCATCTTCATCTATATCGTATGTTCCTCTATCTCAACAATACCGCAAAGTCGTGGCTTAAAGTTTCAAAGGTAAGATCATTTTGGTACCGACATCAAAATTCTTCAAATACACTGTGGATAATAGATATTTAGTTCTTTATTAATATTTTGTTATATTTATGACAGCCAGTCAAGCGGTTCGGGTTCTCGGTGATATGATTAATGAATTTATATAACTTTATATTTATATGTAATATTTTTGTTATTTATTATATTATATTTTTATAATTTTGAAATTGAAATATATTATAAATATTAAAAAAACGAAAAAACGCCTAGTCGCCGACTAATCGCCGATTAATTCGATTAGTCGTTAGGCGGTGATGGACCGTCCGACTAGCACCTAATGACTTTTACAACACTGGATGTATCACTATAAAAATTAAATTATTATTATTTATAAATATGAATTTGATGGTAATACTATCTACACATGTATAATGATGTTCAGATCAAAAATATAATTGAGTATATCCAAATATCATGAAAATTTATTAGAATTTTCCAAAGCGGAGGTACCTACAAATATAATAAATGGGAATGATTGCCAAATAAATAAAACCAAATTTGCTAAAAATAAATAAATAAAGACACCAAAAAGGTGTGGTATTCTCAGGCTAAAAAAATAATAGAAATCTTTTTTATCTAATTAATATATAATTTATAATATGGATATTTTATAGGTAGGTTAAGAATGTAAATAGTTATAATTAAATATTCATCAAATATAAATACAAATAATATGATCATATAGTCAAACCATTAAATCATATATGTGAAAATAATTATTTATTAAATGTTGTATAGTTATTTATATCAAAATTAGAAAATCAAAATGTAAATAGTGAAAAGGTGTGTCAAAGAAGTTAATAACTTTTTTTCATCGTGAACCCGTTGTGGCCCTTTCATCGCCCGTTGCTATTGTGTATCACACTCTCTCCAACTTTGTTTATAACTTCGTTTTGTATTGTCCTTATGACAACCGTTCAACTATTTTTTCTTATAGTTTTTCTACATCCGTAAAGGATTTTGGTTTATGTTTTCTTCTGCATAATTTAGTGACTTTTGGATAAATATTCGATAAATATCTAACATTTTTTCCTAATATTTGATTTTGTTTTCAAATATCCAAAATATCAAATATGAATAAAAAAAATAAAATAAAATATTTTTTTGATACAAATACGAATACAAATATCATTCAAAATTTGAATATATGAATTTTGTCCTAATGCTCAGATAAATATAAAAACCTTCATGTTCAAAGCTTTCTCTTCTTCCATTTTTTTTATATAGTCATAGATAAATTACCACTCTAATGTTTATAGAAGACTTTTTTTAAAATATTCATTTTAAATTATATGTAATGATATATTCTTTTATATATATTTATTATTATTATGTATTTATTTATTAACAATTATAAAAGATTTGAAACTTTGAATAAATTAGATAATATTAAAATGATAATTAGGATGAAGTTATATATGTGATCTAAATAAATTTAGAATTATATATATATATTTAAAAGCAGCTATTATTCTAATGTTTGTGGAACTTTTTTATAAAAATATTAGTGTATATACTTATATATATGTATATATATCTTCGAGGTATGTGTTCGGAACAATGAAAAATTATATGTATATGATGTGTTAAAAGTGAGAAATTTCGTTGAGATGGGTAGGAATAAAATGAAAAAAAAATGCATTTCTATACATATTATTGTTCCATTTATTCCACCAAAATTACGTCATATTTTCATTTTATAAATCTATCCGTTTTTTATAACAAAAAAAACAGAATCAAATGGTCTAAAGGTTCTTCATTATTAGAGTAATGTTCATTTATCCTTATATTTAATATGGTAAGATATTCATTTTTGTTGAAAAAAAATATTTCACCAAATAAACCCTACATTTCACCAAGTTTGCACCGTATTTTGATTTTATAGATTCTATAACACAAAAAAAACGATTCAAATTATCTAGAATATGCCTCACTATTAGAGTAATATTCATTCATGTTAATGTTTTAATATGAATAAGATATTCATTTTTAAAAAATATATATACACCATAATTTTATTTTCATCGTCAATACCATACCAAAGTCAACAAATGGGAAATTTTCAGTCTAGGGTTTTTGTATTTTATGGTTGAAATATATATACACGCAAAAGACAATTGACCAAATAAGAACAATTTAAATAATTTGTTATTTATATTGATCTCTTTAAAGTATATCGTATATATTTACATATCCATATGAATCATATTGTTTAACTAATATTGCATGGGAATACATTTAATTAAGAAATCTAATAACACAAGGCTTTTTCTCCAAATGGAACAACATTCTATCCGATTTTATCGCAAAATGTAATCATATTTTTTTCTATTGTTAGCAAAACAAATTTATAGACAAAACTTTTAACAAAGGCCCATTAAATTTTGTGGATTATGACTCCTCATCTAACTCGACGATTAAGTGAGACCCACTTCAATTCATTACGTATATATGTATATGTATGTATGTATGTAATGTAAGATATGACTTTAACATTATTTATATTTTAATTAAAAACTTTAATAATAAATCTTCTATTTGGTTTAATATGGAGGAAAAAATTTAGGCTTTAAAAAAAGTAAAATCTTAAAAAGTATAACTTTCTAAAAAATATATATAAATGCTAAAAACCTAAATCGGATGTCGAATAGATAAGTATTTAAACATGCGAATGAAAAATATATATCGAATATTTAATTAAGATGAATCATAATTTTATGAATTTTTAAAACTTTTATTGTGTGGAATATTTTTTATGTTTTATGTGATTTTTTGAAAATAATATGTTTTGTATTAAAAAAATTTAAACACGAACTAAATATTCGATAATCTAACTCATATCCAATGTTTTTCACAATAAAAAAATGATCAAAATATGTGAATATCATATTCCACCATTTTGAAAAAAATATCAAAATATGCGAATATCATATTTTTTTAAAAAAAATCGAGTTTAAGTCGAATGTAATGGATTTATTGAAATATAAAATTTAAATATTATGGTTTAAATGAGAAAAAAAATATGGTAGAACGAAAGGGACAAAGTCATGAAATTCATCAAAGGTAGGACCTAACTTTGCAAATTCCCATAAAAAACTCTTAAAAGCTTAAACTTTTTCCTAAATTAATATTTTAAATAATCAATTATGAGTAGTGGGAAAAGCTAAACCACAAAATTAGTTTTAATTAGACCTTAAACCAATGATTTTGGCAAACATGGTTTATGAAATTCGAGGTGGTCTACCTATAACAAGTCTAATACAGTGTATATTATGGTAGTTATTATTGGACAATTTATATTACAATTTGATTTTCTTTTAATTCTATATTCACTTATTTCAAAGTACAAATTAATACGATCATTTTATTGGGAAGTACAAATTTATGACCCGGAAAATTATGATGTGGTGGTTGGGTTAAAGACGTGATTAAGTAGTTTTAAATTTGAAATTAAGGGCCACTAATAATAATAATAATAATTTATTGGGTGAAAATTATGATTAATAATATATATATATATAAATTTCAAGAAATGTAGAGAAAAAAGTAGGAGAAAGAGTGGAACTAATTAGTGCTGTCAGGTCCATGATGGTTTTTCAATTTTTACTTTTATTTTTCGGGAAAGTAATTATAAAAGAAAAATAGAAAAATAAAAAAATAAAAACAAAAAACCAGGGACTTGTATTTAGATAGATTATGCATACATTTTTTTTATTCTACAAATTGATAAATTACAAAATGATTCACCAAGATTTCTACTAATTTTACTTTAAATTATTTTGTAATATTTAGAAGTTTATAATTATGTGTTATTTATGTTTATAATTGATTGACAAAGTATTTTATTGCTTAACAGCATATAATATAAAACCCCTAAGAAAAAAAGGGTCTATATAACTTGATTGCTGTAGAGGTAAAGTATCCTCAGCTTTATATATATATATATATATATATATATATTATCATATATGAATTAATTAATTTAGTAAATTGAAAATATAAAGTGTATTTTTTACTTTAAATTGGAACACAAAAATAAACTAATTTAATTGATGAAAAGAGAATAAAAACTGTATTTTCTATCCAAATTCAAGTATTTATTTTAAAGATAATAATAACATTAGATCGTATGATCCCAGACTATTTTAAACATAAAAATATATAATTATATTGTTTTGAAAGAGTAATGTAATGTATGATATTGGTTGTCTTATATGGTTTTAAAAAAATCCATATTAATCTCTTCTTATACCTTACATATATATTTAAGATAAACTAATTTAATATGTAAATAGAAAATAAAAGATATTTTTTATTTAACATTAATTTTAATTTGAAAATAATATTAATACTATTTAAAAAATAAATTGTATAATTCTTAATATCTTAAAAAAATATCAGTAATATATTATAACTTTGGAAAAAAAATGTATGGTTTCGGTTGTCTTATAATTCAACAGCAGCTAGGATAATTACAGACATGCGTATAAAGGAAGATTCATATTTCTATATTAATTTTTTACACGTGTCTTCATTTTCACACGATTTCAATTTTTTTAACCATTTTTATATTTAATTATTTACTTTTATAAAATAAGACCAAACGGTCAAAATGTTCGGGGCCCACAGTGAAAGTAGGTCATAAGTAATGTAATTAAGGTTGTGAATAATGTGGCAAAATAAAGTAGTTAAAGTCTCATAATTACAGCATGGGATAAAGTTAATATAAGGATCTTATGTTGTCATCATTTCTCATTCAGATAATTACTGCAATTACTTTCTTTTTTCTAAAAACAATTCAGCTTTTTCCACTTTTGTCCTTTAGTGCCCAGTCTAAAAATTTTTCCCAGTTTCCGAAATAAAAAATGAAATTATTATTACATAAATAACGTGGATCGTTCGCCCTACTGAGTTAAATGTAGTATTTATATTTTGTATAATTTAATTAAAAAATAAAATAAGTACCCGAGACCAAGGGGGTATGTGCCCGAAATTCCACGATTAGTGATAGGGTTAAATACGTCATTTGGGTCATTCCATTTACTGACACGTTTCAGTAAAAAGGATTCACCACGATGAGATTAAAACAAAAATAAATAATTAAAATTAAACTAACTCGTCCCACTAAGAGGGTTAAAAAGGTAATTCAACAATGGCGAATTGGACTAGCTGCCACGTAATATCATACGTGGTATTTTTGTGCCATGTCAGCTTCACCAGGGCCTCTTCATCAGCTTCCTATAAGATCCCCCAACTCCCCTTTCCCCCACACCAATCTATCCACACAGAACAAAACAATAATAACATTTTCAAATAAATTTCTCTCTAGATTTTCTTCTTATACCTTACAACCGCCGGCGAAGTGAATATCGCCGGGAAAATGAATATACCGGTCGCTACAGCCTCTAGTTCCGTACGTGGTATCGTCGTCTCCGACCATCGCCGTCATGTGTTCCGTGAAAACATTCGGAGATAAGAAAACCTGATCCGTCTCTTAAGACTTCTTTTCCAGTTATTCTTTACTTCGTTTTGTGAAGATGATTAGTAGATTGCAGAAGACGGGATAGGTTTCTTCTGGTAGCAGTAGCTGAGAGGTTTTGGTAGATTCTTTTTTTCTTCTCTGGTTAAGCCCATACAACACCAATTTTGAGATTTTGACTGTTGAATTTTGTTCATGGAGAGATCTGAGGTGCTTGGAGGAGATTGACGGAGTGTAAATGTGCACGAATTTGTGAAGTTATTGAGGGATTTTGAATTTTCTGTTTCTGTTTCGTCTTCTGTGTCTACCTTTACCGTGAATATTGATTTGGACTATCTTCGGTGCTGTGAGAGAGAGAGAGACCGAGAGGTATTAGATCTTCTTGTTAGTAGTCTTCATAGGCGATGCCATTTCCGATGAAGATCCAGCCGATTGACATCGATTCTCCGGCAGCGAGAGAAACAGCTCGAGCGGATACAGGCAAACCAGTGCTCAAGTCTCGTCTCAAGCGGCTGTTTGACCGGCCGTTCACAAGCGTCTTGAGGAGCTCGACCTCTGAGAAAGTAATCGCTGGTGCTGGGGAAGCTCAGTATAGCCGAGATGGAGGTGCCGGGGCTGAGTTCGAGCCGAGCTCTGTTTGCCTGGCGAAGATGGTGCAAAACTTCATAGAGGAAACCAACGATAAGCAATCAAAATGTGGCCGCAACCGCTGCAATTGCTTCAACGGGAACAAGAACGACAGCTCTGATGATGAGTTAGATCTGTTCGGTGGTTCCGCTGATTCCTTCATCGGTGGATCTTCTTCCGATGCCTTCGACTACTTGAAGGTATACCAAATCGGTTCGTGGACCTTTCGTTTCCATTTTCTCGACAATCAAACCATAAATTAATAATCCAAAGCTGTGTTATGGTTCCAACAGAGCTTGATCCCTTGCGCCAGCGTCGCGGAGCGGAACCTATTAGCCGACGCGGCGAAGATTATCGAGAAGAACAAATCTGTCAAGCGCAAAGACGATATGAGGAAGACTGTCAACGAAGGACTCTTATCGCTTGGCTACGATTCCTCCATCTGCAAATCCAAATGGGAAAAAAGTTCACCTTCGTCCCCTCCGCTTCTATCATCAATTATGTGTGATTTCTTTAACTTTTTTTATATGAAAAAAAAATTCAGGCGAGTACGAGTACATAGATGTGATTATTGACGGTGAACGATTGCTAATCGACGTCGATTTCCGATCGGAGTTCGAGATCGCGCGGCAGACCGGCGCCTATAAAGCTGTTCTTCAATCTCTGCCATTCATTTTCGTCGGAAAACCAGATCGGCTCGGCCATATCCTCTCGGTCGTATCGGAGGCAGCGAACCAGAGCTTGAAGAAGAAAGGCATGCATATTCCTCCCTGGAGAAAAGCGGAGTACATGCGAGCCAAATGGCTCTCCTCTTACACACGCGCCACCTCCTTCACCGAGGAGCCGCCATACGCGGCCGCGGCAGAGAAGCCGGAGCAAGATCCTCCGGTGGAGCTTGAGCTGATTTTCAGCGAGAAACCGGTATCTTCGGGTGTGAATAACTTTCCTTCCTCTCCTCTCCCTTTAAGCTTCGGCAGCGCCGGTAATGATGACATGGCATGGCAGCCTCCGCCGCGAACAGTGGATGGAAAAGCTAAGGCGGTCACCGGATTAGCTTCACTGTTCAAGGAAAAGCCCTAAAGAAATTTTGGATTTTTTCTAAATTTTTACCATAATTTCCAAGTTAAAAAATCGAGGAAAAATATATAAATATAGATAAAGATATAATCGGATAACGTTACATTAGATATATTTCCTTACCTGCTCTTTTGTTCTTCCCCTTGTTTTTTTCTTTGCAAGGGTTATAACTACTGTCCACGATGTAGTAAAACTAAAAGTAAAATATTATTACCGCAGAAGAAAAACATGAAATTCTGTACGTGTGCATATATATAACTTATTTTTATTTTTATGTAGGTTATTAATACAATTATAGCTTAAATTTTAAACGATGATGTTATATTCAAAATTATACTATATATGTATTTATAAAATTTAAATGTAAGTGGTATATTCCGAATTTATTATATCTAAATTTAATATTTTCCGAAGCTCGGAAACAGACGAGAGAAAAGAGTGTTTTAAAATAGATGTTGGTGAATATGGGAACAAAGGAGGCATCACGAAGCTCTCTTTATATAATTTTGTATATACATTATTTATTATTAGTAATAATTTGGTATATACATTATTTATTAATAATAATAATTTTGTAAATATTAATGTTTTGTAAATTTTATTTATTTTATGACGAGAGAGAACCTCGTTCGTGGCGTCTCGATAGCCGTGGAGTGCCAGAGCTGTGCACTAAAACAGCGTGATATTCTCTGCTCCCTCAATAATTTAATTTATTTTTATATTCTATTTCATTTTCAAATATTTTTCATCTGTATAAAAAATTATTTCTATAGTTTACATTTAAAGGAATTGGATAACCATCTAAAAATACACAATTTTATATATAATTAAATTTATCAAATATATATATTAATGGAAGATACGCAGTAATATACTCATATATTTACAAATATATACTTGCTCGTATACATGGAAACCAAATTTGTTATTCTTGTTAAATTTCCTTTTCTTTAGTTGCCTTGTACATGCGTACTCTTGTGTATAAGTCCTTCCCGAGTAATGGAAATTCAGTAAGGGGGATTTCACAGTTTTGGCATGGTATCAGAGAGTCTCTGAATATCGGTCGAAAACCCTAAAAAAACCTAATACGCCTGAATATGTCTTCTGACGGTACTACCGGTGAAGGCAAGGCAGTAATGGTTGACGATGTTGATTCCGGCATTGACAACAGACCTGACGATATCGTCGACAATCAAGTGGTGAATCTGCAGTCGCGCATCATGGCAGGCAGCCGACATACGCGAGCGATCCCTGTGAATTCACCATTCTATCTTCATCCGTCTGAAGGACCAGGAACTATTATCACTACAGTTCAACTTCGTGGCGAAAGCAATTACGAAGAGTGGGCGAAACATATTCGCCATGCTCTGCGTACGAAACGGAAACTCGGTTTTATCGATGGGAGCATTCGTGAACCGAATCCAAGTGAACCAGAGTTTGATGAATGGGGACCGGTGAACTCGATGCTCGTTGAATGGATTTTCAACACAATCGATCCACAAATACGAACATCGATCTCCATTGTTGAAGAAGTGAGTGTGTTGTGGGAAGACATCCGCGTTCTTTTCTCGGTTGGTAATGCTTCTCGTGTTCACCAACTTCGATCAGACATTGCACGGTGCTTCCAACAAGGACTTGCAGTGCAGGACTATTATGCGAAACTCAAAAAGATGTGGGATGAGTTGGATGTTTACAAGCCAGTTCGCACGTGCAAATGTGGAGAGCTTCAAGCGGACCTTCTGCGTGATCGTGAGGAAGAAAGAATCCACCAGTTCCTTATGGGGTTGGACGATGCTCGTTTCGGAGTCGTACGTTCCAGCGTCTTCAATGTCGAGCCGCTACCTTCCCTGAACAAGGTCCACTCTCTGATTTTGCAAGAGGAACGTCGTCAAACTGTGACACGCAATAGAGAGCTGGATAGAACTGAAGCCATGGGTTTTGCTGTTCAAACCATACCAATGGCAGCAGCTGCGACAGTACAACCTCGTGACAAAAAGGTTGTATGCTCTCATTGTCGTCGTGGCGGGCATGATGCAAGCTCGTGTTTCGAATTGCATGGGTATTCCGATTGGTGGGAAGATCGTCCGCGGAAAAACAATTCTCGTGGGAAGGGCCGTGGATCTTCATCCTCGAATGGGTCTTCAGGATCTGCTCAGGGTGGACTGTCGCGGACAGGCGACCATGTGATCTCATCTGCAGGTTCCGGTGGACGCAACATCCGTGCGAATGCTGTTTCTGTGGCCAATCATTCGTCTCTTGCTGCGGCGGAGCTGGATCGATCGTCTATGCCAAGCTTCTCTGATGAGCAATGGAACACGCTTCTCAATCTCATGAAGCTTCAGCGTAGTGGCTCCGACGACAGATCCTCTGGTAAGACAAGATTACCCAATATATTGATCGACTCTGGGGCTTCTCACCACATGACAGGGTCACTGGATTTGTTGGACAATGTGAGGGATATTGTTCCTTCTTCCATTGGTCTTCCGAACGGACAAAACACTCTAGCCACCCGAAGTGGTGACATGCTCATGGGCGATGCCATTCGCCTGAAGAATGTTCTTTATGTCACTGATTTAAACTGCACATTGATCTCTGTCGCGAGATTGCTTGAAGAGAATGATTGCACTATTACATTTAACCCTCGGTTTTGCGTGATACAGGACCGTACCGAGAGGACCCTGATTGGAGCGGGTGAAGAACGCAATGGGGTTTATCACTTCAGAGGATTGATTGGGGCACGTGCGTGTCAAGCAACTCGGTTGGCTTCTCGGGATCTTTGGCACCGCCGACTTGGTCATCCGTCTGATGCAGTCTTGAATTTACTTCCTGTTTCTGTTGGTATTTCTAAACATTCAGCTGATAAGGCTCCATGCGATGCATGTTTTAGAGCAAAACAGACTCGTGCTTCTTTCGTTGAGAGTGGCAATAAAGCAAATTCCATTTTTGATTTAATACATTGCGACATTTGGGGACCTTATCACACATCATCTATTTGTGGTTCACAGTACTTCCTTACCATTGTTGACGATTATTCACGAGCGGTATGGGTCTATTTAATGATAGCAAAAAGCGAGGCGAAGACTATACTTCAAAACTTCATAGTGATGGTTCACAGACAATTCGGGAAATCTGTAAAAATGGTACGTTCAGATAATGGCGTGGAATTCCTTAGTCTCCGACCGTTCTTTCAGATACAGGGAATCATACATCAGACATCGTGCGTTTACACTCCACAACAAAATGGCCGTGTGGAGCGTAAGCACCGCCATATCCTCAACGTCGCTCGAGCATTGATGTTTCAGGCGAAATTACCTACGAAATTTTGGGGAGAATGCGTACTTGCGGCTCCACACCTGATCAATCGAACACCCTCGGCATTGCTGGATGGAAAATCGCCTCATGAACTCTTGTTTGGTGAGAAACCAGATTACTCGCGACTTCGGAAATTTGGTTGTCTCTGTTATGCCCATAAAGGCCACCGTCCGCGAGATAAGTTCCTAGCTCGTGGTCACCGCTGTATCTTCATCGGCTATCCATCTACTCAAAAAGGATGGCGCGTTTATGATTTAGAAACAGAGGAAATATTTGTATCTCGGGATGTTGTGTTTCATGAAGAGTTGTTTCCCTTTGATTCTCCTAAGACTGTGACAGATTCCGGATCAAGGTACACATCAGTCCATCCTACAGTGTTTGAACTTCCAGTTGTTCCTGGCGAAGTCCTTGCAGATGCTGAAAACAGGGGAGACTCTGCAGTAATCCCCGAAGATAGGGGGCGTCTTGATGAGTCAGAAGAACTCGAACACTCATCGGAACAACTGATGCCGAGCCCTGATACTCTTCCGACTAGTGAACAGAATCTCGGACGAGGCCATCGCACACGAACACCACCAGTTCGGTTACAAGACTATGTTACGTATTCCGCACGTTGCCTCGAAGACCCCGTTTGCGTTCCCATCCCTCCTGATCACACGTCCTCTGGTACGTCTCTTTACCCTATTGCAAACCATATCACGTGTGCAAAATTTTCAGGTCCACATCAGGCATTTCTCGCAGCAGTTGACAAAGTTTCAGAACCGCGGAGCTTTGCTGAAGCTGATTCTTCTCCGCAGTGGCGTATGGCTATGCAGAAGGAACTTCAGGCTTTAGCTCAGAATGAGACATGGACCCTCACCACTCTTCCCACAAACAAAAAGGCCATCGGTTGTCGCTGGGTTTATAAGGTGAAGTACAATTCTGACGGAACGATTGAGCGTTGCAAAGCTCGATTGGTGATTCTTGGAAATAAACAAACTGAAGGTGTTGACTATGAAGAAACTTTCGCTCCGGTCGCAAAGATGCCCACAGTGAGATTATTCTTGGCTATAGCGGCGGCAAAGAACTGGATTGTTCATCAGATGGATGTGCACAACGCCTTCTTACACGGAGATTTAGATGAAGATGTCTATATGAAATTACCGCAAGGATTCTCTTGCTCAGATTCGACGCTGGTCTGCAAGTTGAAGAAGTCTCTATATGGCCTCCGCCAAGCTCCTCGATGTTGGTTCTCGAAACTCACCTCATCACTCCTTCGGTACGGATTTCAGCAATCTCGATCTGATTACTCTCTTTTCTCACTAATCCGAGGACATATTCGGTTGTTTGTTCTTGTTTACGTGGACGACATACTTGTGGGAGGCAACGACGAGTCTTCGATTACCACTTTCAAGAGCTATCTTCATGACTGTTTTCACATGAAGGATCTCGGCACATTGAAATATTTCCTTGGAATTGAAGTAGCTCGTAGCCCCGAAGGTATCTACTTGTCGCAAAGGAAATACGCCTTGGATATAATTTCCGAATGTTGCTTGATGGGAACGAAACCTGCTGCGTTTCCCATGGAGCAAAATCACACTTTGTTAGCCTCTACATCAGATTTTTTCGATGATCCATCACAGTATCGTAGACTCATCGGAAGGCTAATTTATTTGACTATCACACGCCCGGAATTGAGTTTTGCGGTTCATGTTCTATCTCAGTTCATGCAAACTCCTCGGATTGATCATTGGCAGGCTGCACTACGGGTTGTCCGATATTTGAAGGGTTCTCCCGGACAAGGAATCCTTCTCAGCTCCGCTAGTGATCTTCATTTCTATGGATATTGTGACTCCGACTGGGCGACTTGCCGAATTTCGCGACGCTCGGTCAGCGGATATGTTGTCCTTCTCGGCAACTCTCCCGTCGCATGGAAGACTAAGAAGCAGGCAACGGTTTCACGCTCTTCGGCCGAAGCAGAGTATCGATCTATGGCGAATTTGACATGTGAGTTCAAATGGCTCAAATCCCTCTTGGCATGTTTCGGTGTCTTTCATGCCTCTCCGATGCGCATGTTTTGTGATAATCAGGCTGCGCTTCATATTGCGGCCAATCCTGTCTTTCACGAGCGTACCAAGCACATCGAGGTCGATTGCCACTTTGTGCGAGATGAACTCCTTTGCGGCACCATCCGAACAGCTTATGTTCGTTCAGCGGACCAACTCGCGGACATCTTCACCAAGGCTTTGGGATTGCTCCCGTTTGTGCGTCTACGATCCAAGTTGGGCATTCGCGATCTCCATGCTCCAACTTGAGGGGGCGTAATGGAAGATACGCAGCAATATACTCATATATTTACAAATATATGCTTGCTCGTATACATGGAAACCAAATTTGTTATTCTTGTTAAATTTCCTTTTCTTTAGTTGCCTTGTACATGCATACTCTTGTGTATAAGTCCTTCCCGAGTAATGGAAATTCAGAATGGGAGATTTCACAGTTTTGGCATATATAATATTTATACAGTATCATCTATTATGTCAGTTTATAAAATCATATATATTATATAAATCATATTATTTCTAATATAAATTATATATATACGATTATATATAAACTATAATTATTTATTAGTTATATGTTGTTAATCTGTATGATTTTATCTAAAAAAATTGATTCAAATATGCGATGTTTCGTATAATAATCTGTATGACTTGGTCCATATGACCAAATATGTAATGATATATATGCATTATCCGCCATACTCTTTAATATATGGATAATCGAACCACGTGATAGGTTTTATTTGTGTGTTTTTAAAAATATTACGAGCTTTAAATATTTGTCCTGAATTGTTCAATATTTGTTCATAAATTTTAATGTAATAAAATTGTTAGATAGACAAACAAATAATTTTAAAAATATATGTGATTACGTAAAAAAATAAAAGAAAATTTAGAGATTAAAAATACAGTAAATTTTACTTCTTAAACAACATTTATATCCATATTTTTTATACGTACCGAGAAATATGGATGGATAACATACTTGGAATACGAGTGAAGTATCATCTTTCTATCCTAACCTAAAGAATCAACATTAAATATTCACAATTCTAACTATTTTTTATATATATAATATTTTTATTTAATATTACAATTTTTTAATTATCTTTATTTATAAAACTCAATTTAAATGTATTACTAATTGAAATGGACGTGATTCACTATAAAAAAATTATATGAGTTGAAATAAAAAAAATATATGACGTGTTAACAATAAAATATATTGAAAATAGTTTAAAATCTGCTTAAATCTGATCTTTTAGTGGATTTCATCGAATCTATATAAATGTATCAAATATGTATGCATGCACATCATTATCGAAACGTAGCAAATATATTTTATAACACGTATTTGTAAGATATGCATAACAGGTTCAACATTATATCGAAATGAAAAACTTGATTTTGATTGTAAACATAATTATTTGAAAATGGATTTTTGAGATAATAATTTATAAATGAACCTCTTATTTGTAAAGAAATCGTAATTAATGTTTATTTATTATTCAACAAGCAGCTTTCATGTGACATGGTTAAAAGCAGTTTAATGTTGCGTTCTGATTTGTTCTTCTTTGTTTAGTTAATGCATTATAAATTTATTACAATAAATTTCATAGTCAACGTTCTTACCATTTTTTCATATAAGATCTTGAAATTGGAACGGAGATAGTCAACTTTAATATATATTTATTATGAAATAATTATTATCTGAATGTCTTTTGAGATTCTAAACTCTTCGTATTTTGTCCATCATTAATCCTATGTGATTATGACAATTCTATCTATTTATCTACATTGTTTTGTCTCTTCATCTATCCTTGTAAGCCTATAAATAGAGGCAACTTCATTTGTAAATATACACTTGAGAATCATTCTTCAATAAGAATTATCTCCTCCTCTCTCCTGCTCTCTTCTCTTAATATTGTTCTATTTCTTTTACAATACGTTATCAGCACGAAGCTCTGTTTTCCTTTCAATCTTTCGAGATTTTGGAATATGAATCAATTGAAGATCCAAGATAAAGATTTATGTCTCGCAGACAGTGCTACTACACATACCATTCTAAAAGAAAAGAAATATTTTTCAAACTTAAGAAATGATAAAGCATATGTCAATACCATATCAGGATGTGCAAAAATTGTTGAGGGCTCCGGAAGAGCAATTTTTGCGATGCCAAATGGCACAAAGTTTATCATTTACAATGCCTTGTACTCTCCAAAGTCTTCAAAAAATTTGTTAAGTTTCAAGGATATTCGTATTAATGGATATCACATTGAAACTATGAATGAAAAAGGCATTGAGTATCTTTGTATTACCTCAACTATAATGGGTAAAAGGTGTGTGTTAGAAAAGTTACATGCTTTATCATCTGGTTTATATTACACATCTATTGAGATGATTGAAGCATATAATACAGTAAACCCGAAGTTTACTGATGTTGTAAATCATTTCAAAGTTTGGCACGACCGGTTAGGCCATCCCGGTTCAACGATGATGCGAAAAATTATTGAAAATTCATGTGGTCATTCATTGAAAAACCAGAAGATTTTTCAAACCAATGAATTTTCTTGCGTTGATTGCTCAAAGGGAAAACTAATAACAAGACCCTCTTCAGCAAAAATAAGAAATGAATCATTATCATTTCTAGAAAGAATTCACGGTGATATATGTGGCCCGATTCATCCACCGTGTGGATCATTTCGATATTTCATGGTATTAATTGATGCTTCAACAAGATGGTCACACGTGAGTGGACCAAGCAATTACAATACTAAAAAGGAATTCCGAGGAAATAACGAAGGATGCAAGAATAAGAAAGAAAGTATTTGTCACCGATGTGGGATGCATGGACATTGGTCGCGTACTTGTCGTACTCCTAGACATTTTGTGAATCTCTACCAAGAGTCATTGAAGAAAGGAGAAAATGATGTTGAAGCTAATTTCGTTGAAGCTAAATTCGTTGACGATGACTCCAACAAGTTTGTGGAAGGCATTGATGATCTGATGTCCCTTGATGTTGCCGATTTCCTTATCCATCCTGAAGATGGAAGTGCTCAGAATTGATCAAGAAGTTTAATTTTTTATTTATTTCAATATTATGAATTATGTTTCTCTTCTAAGTAATGTTGGTTTTATTTTAGTTCTCTTTATTCGAATAAAGTTTATGCAATAATATATGTTTCTTTTATTTTATGTCTATTTATTCATATTTTTTTTTTTTATTATATTGGAATATGAATCAATTGAAGATCCAAGATAAAGATTTATGTCTCGCAGACAGTGCTACTACACATACCATTCTAAAAGTAAAAAAATATTTTTCAAACTTAAGAAATGATAAAGCATATGTCAATACCATATCAGGATGTGCAAAAATTGTTGAGGGCTCCGGAAGAGCAATTTTTGCGATGCCAAATGGCACAAAGTTTATCATTTACAATGCCTTGTACTCTCCAAAGTCTTCAAGAAATTTGTTAAGTTTCAAGGATATTCGTATTAATGGATATCACATTGAAACTATGAATGAAAAAGGCATTGAGTATCTTTGTATTACCTCAACTATAATGGGTAAAAGGTGTGTGTTAGAAAAGTTACATGCTTTATCATCTGGTTTATATTACACATCTATTGAGATGATTGAAGCATATAATACAGTAAACCCGAAGTTTACTGATGTTGTAAATCATTTCAAAGTTTGGCACGACCGGTTAGGCCATCCCGGTTCAACGATGATGCGAAAAATTATTGAAAATTCATGTGGTCATTCATTGAAAAACCAGAAGATTTTTCAATCCAATGAATTTTCTTGTGTTGATTGCTCAAAGGGAAAACTAATAACAAGACCCTCTTCAGCAAAAATAAGAAATGAATCATTATCATTTCTAGAAAGAATTCACGGTGATATATGTGGCCCGATTCATCCACCGTGTGGATCATTTCGATATTTCATGGTATTAATTGATGCTTCAACAAGATGGTCACACGTGTGCTTATTATCATCTCGTAATTTGGCTTTTGCGAGATTACTTGCACAAATAATACGATTACGGGCACATTTTCCTGATCATCCGATTAAAACAATTCGTCTTGATAATGCCGGTGAATTCATGTCTCAGTCTTTTGTGACTTATTGTATGTCGATTGGTATACGAGTAGAACATCCTGTAGCATATGTTCATACTCAAAATGGTCTAGCAGAATCATTTATAAAACGAATTCAATGGATTGCAAGACCAATACTTATGAAATCCAATCTTCCCATTTGGGCTTGGGGTCATGCTGTTTTACATGCAGCACAACTTATACGCATTCGGCCAACTAGTTATCATGATAATTCCCCTTTGCAATTGGTTTATGGTCAGGAACCAAATATTTCTCATTTGAGGATTTTCGGATGTGCGGTATATGTCCCAATTAATCCACCACAACGAACAAAAATGGGACCTCAAAGGAGAATGGGAATATATGTTGGGTATGAATCTCCGTCAATAATAAAATATATTGAACCAATGACTGGAGATATTTTCACTGCAAGATTTGCAGATTGTCATTTTGATGAATCATTATTCCCAACATTAGGGGAAAGTAACAAACATTTGGAGAAAGAGATATCATGGAATGTATCATCACTGACAAATTTAGATCCTCGAACAAAAGAAAGTGATTTAGAAGTTCAAAGGATAATCCATTTACAAGGTATTGCGAATCAATTGCCAGACGCATTCGCTGACCCAAAAAAAAAGTCACAAAATCTCATATTCCAGCTGTGAATGCTCCAATTAAAATACATGTCCCAGAAGGACAACCTATAATTGCTAGTGAGTCTAAGGTGCGCATGAAGCGTGGTAGACCACTTGGTTCCAAAGATAAACTTCCTCGAAAAAGAAAAGGAGCAACTAATCTTGATGGTCAAAATGATGACGTATCTCCAGAAGAGATCATTGATATGGTTAATGATGAAAGTAATCAGGTACCTGAAACCAATGAAAATGAAGAGATCTCAATTAACTACATCAATACAGGAAGAAGATGGAACCGAAAAGAAATAATTGTCGACAATATTTTTGTTGAAAATATAGCGCGCGATATAATAAATGAAAACGAGGATCATGAACCTACCTCTATAGAGGAATGTAGAAATAGAAATGATTGGCCAATGTGGAAAGAGGCAATCAAGTCTGAATTAGACTCTATTAAAAGGAGAGGAGTTTTTGGACCAATTGTCCAAACACCAGAAGGAATCAAACCAATTGGAAATAAATGGGTATTTCTACGAAAGAAAAATGAACAAAATGAGATCATTAGATATAAAGCAAGACTTGTTGCTCAAGGTTTTACCCAAATTCCTGGTGTTGATTATGAACAAACATATTCGCCTGTGGTGGATGCAATAACGCTTCGATACTTGATAAGTCTGGCAATGACCGAAAGACTTGAAATGCGCCTCATGGATGTGGTCACGGCTTATTTGTATGGCTCGTTAGACCATGATATATATATGAAAATCCCTGATGGATTTAAAATGCCAGAAGCATGTAATAATTCTCGAGAAATATACTCTGTTAAATTAAACAAAGCGTTGTATGGGCTAAAACAATCTGGACGGATGTGGTATAATCGTCTTAGTGAATATTTGATAAAAGAAGGATATAAAAATGATCCTATATGCCCATGTGTATTCATAAAAGGATCAAAATCAAAGTTTGTTATAATTGCGGTTTATGTTGATGATTTAAATGTGATTGGAACTCCTGAAGAGTTATCACAAGCTATGCAATGCTTAAAGAAAGAGTTTGAGATGAAAGACCTTGGAAAAACAAAATTTTGTTTAGGTCTTCAAATTGAGCATCTGGAAGATGGAATATTTTTGCATCAATCATCCTATATAGAAAAAGTACTTAAAAGGTTTTACATGGATAAAGCGCACCCTTTAAGTACTCCTATGGTAGTAAGGTCATTAGACATTAATAAAGATGTCTTTAGACCACGTGAGGAAAATGAAGAATTACTTGGTCCTGAAGTACCATATCTTAGTGCTATTGGAGCACTAATGTATCTTGCTAATAATACACGTCCTGATATATCTTTTGCAATAAGTTTATTGGCAAGATATAGTTCCTCGCCAACTCGAAGACACTGGAATGGTATAAAACATATCTTTAGATATCTTCGAGGGACCACAGATATGGGCTTATATTATAATAACTTATCAAAACCAAATTTAGTTGGTTATGCAGATGCTGGATATTTGTCAGATCCTCATAAAGCCCGATCTCAATCTGGGTATGTATTTACTTGTGGGGGAACCGCAATTTCATGGCGTTCTATAAAACAAACATTGGTAGCCACTTCAACAAATCATGCAGAGTTATTAGCTATTCATGAGGCAAGTCGTGAATGCGTTTGGTTGAGATCATTATCTCAATATATTAGGGAGTCATGTGGTCTCCCAATTGATAAAAATATCCCTACAATATTGTTTGAGGATAATACTGCATGCATAGCTCAATTAAAGGATGGTTACATTAAGGGTGACAAAACAAAACATATTTCACCTAAATTTTTCTTTACCCATGATCTTCAACAAAATGGTGAGATAGATGTTCAACAAATAAAGTCTAGTGAGAATCCAGCTGATTTATTCACTAAGGCATTACCTTCGAGATCATTTGAGAAGATGGTTTCTTTAATTGGAATGCGTCGTTTGAAAGATATAAAATAATGATCTTATCAGGGGGAGAAAAGATATGTGTTGCACTCTTTTTCCCTTTTACTAAGTTTTTCCTATTAGGTTTTCTTAATAAAGGTTTTTAACGAGGCAACATATCTATTCCATATCATTAAGGATATGTATTCTTTACTAGGGTTTTTCTCTACGGGTTTTACCTAGTAAATTTTTAATAAAGCATATTCCAATTACTCAATAGACATTCAAGGGGGAGTATTATAAAATAATAATATTATGTGAATGTCTTTTGAGTTTTCCAACTCTTCATATTCTCTATTTTCTATCTATTTATCTACATTGTTTTGTCTCTTCATCTATCCTTGTAAGCCTATAAATAGAGGCAACTTCATTTGTAAATATACACTTGAGAATCATTCTTCAATAAGAATTATCTCCTCCTCTCTCCTGCTCTCTTCTCTTAATATTGTTCTATTTCTTTTACAATAATATTTGTATAATTAGTATTATTTTTTATAATATTACAACTTTATGGTTTCGAATAAACACATATATTTCGGATCTAATAAAATTGATGTGAACATTTTTATCCTTTAATCATGGAGATTCAATAATAAGTACTATTTTGAAATATCCTAATGGTTATAATTCTCATATAATATGCAGTTCTTTTACATGTCTAAAATTATTCTGTTTAAAAATGAGAATAAAATCGGATAGGCTCGCTACAAAGAGGATATGGGAGTAATATTAACAAAAATGTGTTACAAAATGCTAATTATAGAAGAAGAAAATAAAGATTGTTTAAGATGAATATATATTTATTGTGTGCCATTTTGGATCTTAAGATGTTATGGATGTAGACATAATTGTCATATAATGAATCCTATAATAATTTTGTATCAAACTTTATGATCGTGATTAATTGTTTTTTCAAACGTAAAATGAATACGTTGGTAGCCAAACATGCTTCAATCATTTAATTGGTGGTTTTGAAATTTGAACCGTCTTCATACTATAGCGTCAATTTTCATAGAACATTTAATTGGATTATTACAAAAAAAAACATATGATTATAAACGGACGGATCAATAGAACCGTTCATTGATATATTTTGCAACGGCTATTGAAAAATTATCAACGATCCGAAATCCTTTGAAAACCGCTGAAATTATCAACGGATGATCAATGGAACAATCCAACATGTATTTCAAAGAATATTCACTATTTATACATCAAACTTGAATTGTTTACCTTTAACCAATCAACACAAAATATATTTTAAAACAATATCATCTTCTTCAAGAAAATCACGAATTAAGGACGATCTGTGGTAGTCCGCAAACGCGCGTCTCCAATATCATCCATCCCCAATCCGTCCCCAATTAGGGACGGAAAATTCAGTCTGCAAACGGTCTGCAAGTAAGGATGGAAATATCAGTCCGCAAAAGGTCCCTAAAAAAGGACCAAAACAGGACTCGGAATTTGGGGACGAACCATTTTCCGTCCCTAAATTTAGGGACGACCATATTTATCCGTCCCTAATTTTTTTTAAAATAAAAAAAATAAAATTAAAATAAAGTTTGATTAGATTAAAATATAAAAATTAGTACATAACAATAATTAAAAAGCATACATATAACTAACATTTTTAATCCTAAGCCGTAGGAGGTATTTCTGAATCGCCGTGATCGGAATCACTGCTCTGAAATACATCCCAATCGATGTTAGGCATTTGCGATTTCATCATGCACAGAAACTTTTCCATTCGCCTTTCTGATCGTTCAGCTCGCTTGCTTGATCGTTCAGCCTCCTTTAGTGCTTGTTCAACGCGCCTGTCAGATTCTTGTAACCTTTCGGATAACTTATGCCAGAACTCGTACTGCGATACTTTTTCTTTACCTTGGAGGAAGTTGAATGTTTTGAGGTCTTTCCTCCAAGTCCAAAAATACGACCTTTGTATGGTGTAACTTGCTGTAAAACAAATATCAAGAATTAATAACATTTATAAATAGTAAAATTATATCATATTGAAATGTCATTATTACCTCGAGATACAACTCGTTGTACTCTTCCTGATTAAGTGTAGTTTGTGTTCCGTCTTCTCTCAGGGGAATTTGCGATACTCGTTCCGCTGCCATGTTTTCAATTTCATCGTGAAGGCTTTTCACCTTGGGATCCACCCACGAACCATCTGACTTCTTAACGTGCGTACGTTCCAACAATTCTAGATACGATGGTTCGGATCCCTTCTCTTTCGTCTGAAACAAATCAAAAAGACATAGTTTAATGAAATGTTAATTTTATATAAATGCATAAAAAGTAGAATAAAGATTACCAGAGCTTCGTATACTTCCGTAAAAGAACGAGATCCTGCCGCATGTATGCTTATCTCGTATACTTCTCTATCAGAACACTGGGATTTACTTGTTCGCTCGCTCTTTGCCTTAAATTCTGGGGAATCCCAATATGCGCACATCTGATCCCAAATATCTTCCGCTATCCAAACGGCTTTTCCTTTCGTCTCTCGTTGTTGCCGACATAAACCTACGATAGACTTGAGACGCTTTCCCGTATGTTTGTTAAATTCGGACTTTACTAGTCCGGTAATGGCGGGATTCCAATAAAATATTTGCTGAAATAATAATAAGCTTATTATATTTAAATTGTAATTTAAATTACTTGATAAAATTAAAAAATTTTTAAAACATACCACAAATGATTTCCACCATCGTTGCTTAATATCTGGATCGGTATGTGTCCAATTGTAACACGGTCGATCATAATCAACTTTTATCGTCATTGATATGTGACGATTATGTTGATCATATCCAAACCTACAAATCAAAATGAAAGATAAATTAACATTTAATTAACTATTTATAATTGAGATTTGAATTTGAGTATACGTACCATACTCCGCCGCTTCCTCGAACAGGGTCTATAAGAGGAAGCTTGCGTCGTTCTTCATCCATTGCTAAAATTTCTTCTAATGTTGGTTCATCGTATATCTCAGGGTCGTGATGCATTACTGGATCGGGTGGTGGTTGCATTTGCGGATGATATGGCATATATTACCTCGATTGTGTCGATCCAGTGTTTCGGAAGAAATTTGGATTCATATAGTCTTCAAACCCTGAATTAGAATGTCGGGATTTAATGAAAGGTTACCACTTTCCTCGAACTGAGGGCGATTTCTCGTTTTATCGCCTCTTCCAACGCGTCGCACATACTGAAATGTGAAATTAAAATATTACGTTAGAACGAAATTACATTAGAATGAAATTTCAATTCTAATAAAATTTTTTGACAAATGAAATTTCAATTCTAATAAAATTTTTTGACAAATGAAATTTCAATTCTAGTGAAATTTCAATTCTAATGAAATTTCAATCCTAATCTTGAGCAAGCATATCAACAACCTAAATCTAATGCACCAATAATTCCAGAAAGTAGACATAGTAACTCTCCATTGAACTACCTACCGGAAAAATATTTCAATCAAATATATATGTCTTATTTCATCTTTATCAAAGCCTAAATCATATTGATCACGCATGAATACTCATAAGATTTGGACCACCATCTGTAAGAAAGGAAAAGAGAGAGAGAGCGAGACCTGGCGGATGCGGCTGCTGCTGTTTGAGACCTGGCGGACGCGGCTGCTGCTGTTTGAGATGAGGCGGACGCGGCGGACGCGGCTGTTTGAGACGAGAGCGACTGTTTTAGATGAGGCGGAATCCCGACGGCGACTGCTCGAGACGACGCAGAATCCCGACGAAAGAGACAATGAGCCCAGAAGATCGAATGAGAGAGAGACTGGGTGGCTGTTCGAAAATTTATACCCAATTAGGGACGGACGCGGCTCGTCCGTTCCTAATTGGGGATGGCTCATCCGTCCCTAACTGGGGACGGCTCATCCGTCCCTAATCGCTACCCGCTCGGGCTGCAAAAGAAGACCCGTTCGGGCTTCAATTAGGACTGAAAATCCCCGAAATAGAACACGACTCGGGCTGAATTAAAAGGGCATAATCATTAAGAAACGTCTAATCATTAAGAAATAGAAACAATCCGTAAACGTCTAATCATTAAGAAACAATCCGTAAACGTCTAATCATTAAGAAATAGAAACAATCATTCAGAAATAGAAACAATTCGTAAACGTTTTAACATGATTCATCATTTTCAGAGTCACACAATTGTTCCGTCGAATCTTGTGTTTATGTATCTGATTCAAATTCGTCATCTTCTTTTTCTTCTATATCTTCATAAAGATCATCTTCAATTCTTTCAATTTCTTCCATTTCATCGTGCGTAAGTTCTTCAACATGTACCTCGTCAATAGCAATAATCTCGGTCATTTGTTGTTGCATTGGCAATTGTTATTGTTCTGTGTTGACGAACCACATCCATACTCAGATTTCTCGAACATAAATCTCGGAAGATTAGGCCAATACCTATAATATGAAAGTATTATTAGTGTATTTAACAAATATTCACACTAAATATTAATATAAAATCAACCACATACCTCCAATTGCTTCGTGTGCATGTTTGTCCATCAATTCGGAAAAACATATCGGAAGTAGTCTTTGCATGAATACATGACAATCGTGACTTTTTATCCCTAATAACTTTTCTCCTTGAATGTCAACGCACCTTCCAATATTAGACGCATAGCATCGGGAAATTTCATATCTTTTTTCAACCATTTCAACAATTTATATTTTTTATCATTTGACAATCTGAATATCGGGACTGGCGCTTTACCGTCATCACTTATATGTAACTCCTTTCGTGAGCAATACTCTTTTAGATCCTTGCGTGATTTAATATTGTCTTTCATCTTCCTTGTGACATTCAGTACTGTATTGATGATGTTATCGAAAAAATTCTTCTCTATGTGCATGACATCAAGATTATGTCGAAGTTTCAGATTTTTCCCATATGGCAAATCCCAAAATGTGCTCTTCTTGTACCAGTTATGAGTAATTCCATAACCACCAATTCTCGGATGATTGTACCCTCCGCAATCTATACTCCTCGAAATACCCAAATCAAGAAGTCGTTCATCGAAATCTCTTCGCCGGTCAAAACTGGAGGATGAGATTTCCGCACAACTACATTCTTTTTGAAATTTCTCTTGTTGCGCTGTAATGCACCATCAACAGGAAGAAAACGACGATGACAATCAAACCAACTCGTCTTTCTTCCATGTTTCAACTGAAAATCATCTGTGTCCTCCATGCAATATGGACAAGCCAATCGACCATGCAGGGCCGTGCCTGAAGTATTGGAGGCCCCAAGCGGAGATAAAAAAATGGTGCCCCTTGTCTCTTACAACCAAATATTCTTTTATATTTTTCTTTTTTATTTCTTTATTTCTTTATTTATTTTTGGTATTTGGTGCCCCTAAAAATCGAATATTATTGTGGTGCCCTAGGCCTGTGCTTGGGCTGCTTGTGCTCAAGCACGGCCCTGCGACCATGCATTGTCCATCCAGATAACATATTATAAGCTGGAAAATCACTTATTGTCCACATGAGAGCACCTCGTAACATAAAATTTTGTCGCCTCGAGACATCGTACGCTTGAACTCCATTCCATAATTCTTTTAATTCTTCAATAAGTGGTTGAAGAAATATATCCAAACTTCTTTTCGGATGATTAGGCCCAAGAATCATTATTGTTAAGAACAAAAAATCCATTTTCATGCACACATCCGGTGGTAAGTTGTAAGGTGTCACTATAACTGGCCACAATGAATAATTCTTCCCAGACATCCCAAATGGATTAAAACCATTGGTACGAAGAAAATAATTTTCCGAAAAGTCGTCCCGAATCCGTCCCTAAAATGGTTTTTTCAAGTCCTAAATTTAGGGACGGTCCCAAATCCGTCCCCAATTTTAGGGACAGAAGGAGATGTCGTCCCTAATTTGGGGATGGATTTTTGGTCGTCCCTAAATTTAGGGACGACAGCACCTTCCGTCCCCAAATTTAGGGATGCACGTGCTCTACCGTCCCAAATCTAAGACGTCCTACTCATCCGTCCCTAATTGGTTCGCAAATACGAACGGATTAGAGACGACTTTTCGGTACGTAAAATTGGGGACGGATCCGGGACGGATTTCATTATCCGTCCCTAATCCGTGTATAATTCGTCCCTAAATTTAGGGACGGAAACGTCAGTCCCCAAATTCCGTCCCAAATCTTGAATTTTCTAGTAGTGTATGTATAGATCGAGATAGTGGATGTATAAAAGAAAAGATCCTATAACCGAGGAAGTTACCCAAGGATTCTTACACGAATTGGAACAGTTCATGAGTTTTGCGTCGATACAACCTTTGTGTCAAGAACGCGGAACAATGTTACGTTCTTGCAAAATATGCAAAAACATGAAGTATCAAAGTCAAGAAACTGTTTGCAAACACCTTTACAATGCGGGTTTCGTAGAGAATTACAAATTTTGGTTTTCTCATGGTGAAAATTGTGGTGTTAGAGATAGTGTACAAGAAGCACAATAAATGAAAAGAAATGAAGAAGTTCTTAATGAAACGTCGACGACCAATCCATATGTGAAAATGGTGTCAGATGCTTTTCCTGACCATAGATTTGTTGAGCAAACGCTTGAAGAAATACTGAACAATATGAGGCACGCCGATTTTCAACCTATTAGTTTCGGCGAAACAACCTATATATAAAAATTGTCGTGAATGTTAGATTCGTTTATCTTTAACGTCGAGATTGATGAACATAAAAATATATTACAATATAGCTGAAAAATTGCATAGATTCTTTTTCTAAAACCATTCGCGAATATTTACCAAATTATAATAAATCTCTTAAAACATATTATAAAACAAAGAATATTTTAAAAGATTTCAAAATACCACATACAAAAAATTGACTATTGAATATCTCTAATAATGCTAATAATAAAGTAACAAAATACATTTCTTTTGTGTTTTATCCAAGGTTGTCAAAACCCAATCCCAAGTTTTTTTTTTATCATGTCCAAATTTCGGGCCCCTTGTGACCTATTAAAAAAAAAACAAGGTGGAGTGAAGGAACCCTTTGTTATCTTTCAACTTGTCTCTCTTGTTATCATTATTCCTTTTCCAAACCGTTCAATATTTGTATTACCTATTTTTGTTAGACTATCTTTATTACCTCATACCTACGTACTTAATAAATTCAAATTTTTTGGGTAGCAGTTATTATTATTATTATTATTATTGAATACACCTCCATTTTAAAAATATTTATCAATATCAATCATCAATGTGGGTCATAAATTGATCTCTTGTTTCAATTTTTTGTTTCACCAAATAGTATTTTTACATATTATTATATGACGAATTATTAAATAAAAGCAATAATTTGTTGGTTGAATGAAGTGGGTAGGGTCGGTTACAATTATTTTATAAGATGTGGGGTCTCTTTTCCTTTTTATTTCAATCACTATCTACTAGTTTCTAAATTTCACATGATTTTTAGCATATTTATTTATCTTTATGAATTTATAAATATATTTATTATATTTCCAGTTTTCACTTGGTAACCCCACATAACAAAATTAATTATTCAGGTTTTAAGAATTATTAAGTTATGAAAAAACGCTTCACCCACTATTTTCAATAGTTTATTCAAAATAAATTCAAATAAAAAATTACAAACCGATAATTTGTTTATATTCTTTTATATTTTAATAAATATGTATCTTTGGAAAAGGAATATTTTTTTAAATATTGCAAACACATTTGCATCGGCGTTATAAAGTGCAAGTCTCAATTAATTATTAACTGTAACAAAGCTGAATTTGTAATAATTTTGCTACCTTTTAGATTATTATGTTAAGCCCCACATGAACATTGAGGAATATTAATTTATATGAGATTAAATTATAAATTATAGGATTTTACGAAGATATGTACCTTTTTTTTTAAATATGGTGAAACATAATCATTGCAAATTTTGAAACCACTCCTTGGAGGTAGAAATTGAAAATTAATGTTACCACATACCCTCTCGTCTTCACGGCTCATATCTCTTCTATAATACATAAAAATAATCTTAAAAAAACCCTCTAAAGTAATTTTTTATATAAAACTTTAAGATTATTGTAACTAAAAATGATATACCAATCGAATTTTTATTGCCTACAAAAGTATTCGAATTTTGCTATATTACTTTTTAGCGGTATTTATTGTAATACTTTAATGGTGTAAATTTAGTGATAACAAGGATATAGTGAAATGTACATCACTATTATTTCATTAGTTATCATATCATTTACGGGAATGACCATAAAAACAATATTCGGTTGACGTATTTTGTCGAATAATATTAGAGTAAATTTTGAAAATTTGTATTTCTAAAATACTAAAATTAAAGCAAATATTATTTACAACAATAATAATCTAAGGATTTAAAAGAAAAACAACATATTTTTTAACAAAATAACTATAACATCCACCATTGCTACTTGTTTGGTCACATATTAGATCTTCCAAATTAGAAATAATCGTAACATTTATTACATGGTTGATTTCACGTGATTATTTTAATTGATAATCATTTATCTTGCAATTTGATCAATAAAAGGATTAAAATGATCTAATTTTTCTAGGAATATATAATTCATATACAAAAATTATATATATATATATAATGTACATATAAACTATTATATTTTCTCATTAAAATATAAAATCCATAATAAAACTTCAAATAAGATATAATTTTTTTAAATATATATATTTTTAGTAATTCTATTGTTGTATAGATGTTTTATAATTTTTAATGCTACACTTCCTTGTGTTTATAGTACAATTTGCCATACAATGTACGAATTAGATTTAGAAATACGTAAAATTGTATAAAGTTGATGCTATATATATATATATATTTGTATCGATAGTAAAAAAGGTAAACAACACACGGAGGAGATGTGAGTTCGAGGACGTTAATGAAATACTTATCCGTTTTGTGACATAAGACTTGGAATATTAGGTAACATGTGGTCCGAATTTTTTATTAATTATTTTTTTATTATTATATATATATATAGAGTCAAATAAATGAACTATTGAATTAATTACGTTGATTGACTGGTAGTTGGATGACCTATATTCATCACAATTGTGTTTTTAAAAAATAATCCTTTAAAAAATATACATATGAAATTTTATAATTTTGATTATAAAATAATGTAAATTGTGTTTTAATATATATATATATATATTGGTGTTTTAATATATATATATATATTGGTGTTTTAGGATGAGGATGAAGTATGACTGAAAACCAAAGAAATACGTTTTGCTTTTTTGTCGTTATGCGGAGAACTATGGATAACTACAGAGAATTCTGTATATGAGTAATAATAATTTATTAATTTATGAGTTTAATATTAAAGTTAAAGATTCGCAATGATTCAGAAAAAGCCAAACATATTATAATAATTGTAGCTTCGGGAACGCCCATTTAATTTAACTGCAGAAATCCTAATTAATATATGAAAATAAATAAAAATTTAAAGGTCTTGGAAATAAATAAATAAAAAATAAAAGGAGAGTAAAACTAAAACAGAGAAGCTGTTCATTAACTTTGCTAAATCTATGACCTTTTATGGAAGTAAAAAGCAGACTGACTAACTGACAGCTACGATGAGATGATGACAATAATTAATGGGACTCACACATTATCCACTCTCAAATTCAAATAACTAATATTAATATATATATATATAATGAAATAGAACTCTACAATTATTTAATAAAATAGTTTTGCAATCTAAATATAACAAAAAAACATTCCAAAATATCAAAGAAATCTTGTTCTTTTTTCTCTATTGAAGAAAAATATTAATAGATTTTATATTGGAGATTATGGTTAGAATTTTATATTGGAGATTATGGTTATGTAAAATCAAAGATTAATAGATTTTATATTGGAGATTATGGTTAGAATTCTTCCTTATAAATTATTTTTTATGTTGCATTTATTTATAATTTATTATAAATTTATTTTCTATGTATTTTAAAAAATAATGTGTGTTGATTTTCACGATTAAAATTGTATCTAATGTGTCTTTAAGGAGTAACGATTATCTACTACTATATGGATATAAAAGATCATATGGTATTTTATATTACACGGCTTAATATATATATATATATTTTTTTTAATAAAATTCATTCCATTTAATCAAGAAACTTTGTATATTTTAAAATTCAGTTAATTCCGATTTTTTATGTTAGAATGCAATGTCTGAATTTTTCAGAAAAATATATGAAAGGATTTAATGAATTTTCAATTTTTTTCCACATTCAATTTGATTGTTAAAACATATATCGGTCCGGTTTAGGAAGAGGAAACGAATTGGGCCTAAAAGGCCCAATTGAAGGTCCATAATAAGATCACCAGTGGGCCCAAGCTTATAAACTGCCCGGATCCAAACCGAGCCGGGTCCGGGTCTGGGTCAGCGACAAAACCCGTGCCCTAATTGGTTCCAAAATTCCAATTCAATTTCGACAAAATCAGAGCGAGATAGAGAGAGGATGCAGAAAAGAGAGCTGGGGAAATCCGGCGGTCAGTCCGGCGGATCTTCGGCGCCGCCCCCGAAGAGAGGCCGCCCATTTGGTAGTACAGCTGCAAACTCAGCAGCAGCCGCCGCCGCAGCGGCAGCGGCCGGCCCGGGGGGGCCCCCCGGGCCCCTCCGTAGAAATAGCCTTTCCTAGATGTCTTTTGCATCTCCATCTCGTTCAGATTCTGGCATAATTGCGAGCTCGAGATTTATTTATTGATTGAGGAATGAAGTCTGAGGTAGATTAACACTCCGTAATTCGAAAACATTTCCCAATTTGGTAATGTATAATCCCGATAGTTGCTCTCTTACGTAGCTCGATTCTTACAGTAGTTGGAAACTGGTAAGCTTCTTAATATGCTGGACTACTCTAGTTCCTCTGAGTTAAAGCTCACTTCTTTCCTGTCTTTTGGAGGTTGTGTTTGAAAAATAGGAACAGCTCTAGATACTTAGGTGTAATATAGGTAACAATATCTGATGTCTTAAGCATATTGTACTTTCAAGGCGAGAAATTCCCTGAATACTAATCTAGAAGATAAAAGAAGATGACTTTTTGGTAACCATGAAATGCCTTTTCTTTGTTCTCTGTAGTCTATTAGGCGCTGACATCAAATTACTTTGTTTTATATTATCTGGTTACCAGACCAGAATAACAAGAGAATAGTCCTTGCGCTTCAGAGTGGGTTAAAGAGCGAGGTTACATGGGCGTTGAATACACTCACATTGCTTTCCTTCAAGGAGAAGGACGATATGCGAAGAGATGCCACGCCTCTTGCAAAAATACCTGGCTTGCTTGATGCGCTTCTGCAAATTGTGAGCTAGAGTCGTTGGTTGCTTATATTTTATAGTTCTGTGTTTATATTGTGTTGGGAATTTTATAGGCTTTTAAATGTCATTTCATTATCCCTTCGATGTTTTAATTGATTATGTATCTGTATTGATATACTCTCTATGTGGCAGATTGATGACTGGCGTGATATTGCTCTCCCAAAGGAGCTGACGAGAGGACCCAGAGTAAGGTCGTTAGGTGCAAATTCTTCTGTTACAGGATTCGGCAGCGAGTATGATGCACTTGCCTCCAATCAAAGTCCCCATCCTCCAGGGTGAGCCCTGAATAGTTCATGAGCTTTTTGCTGATTATATATTGCGTATAATGATACTGAATATACTTTTTTTATTGTTAGAAACCTGAATTCCTCATGATTTTGGCATAGCAGGTCAGCCACTGCTTCTTCAGTTTCAAAGGTATTAGGGAAAAAGAGCTCAACCAAAGATCAATCTTTGCAATGGTGGTTGGAAGAAGATGGTTTATTTAATCTAGACGACGAAGGAAGAACAGAAAGACAGCTCTGTGCTATTGCGGCATCAAATGTTATACGTAACTTCTCATTCATGCCAGATAATGAAGTCATAATGGCTCAGCATCGGCATTGCTTGGAAACCATTTTTCAGTGTATTCAAGATCATGCTACTGGTGAGGATCATTGTTGTTATTAATACGTAGCGGGCTTTTATTATTATTTTTTTGCGTGGTTTTCCAGGATATCCATTTTTTAGGTTTGATAAATATGATTCCCTTAATTTTCTTTTGTTTTTCCATGATATTTTATTGGGACTGTTTCTAAGAGAAGCTCTTGTTAACAGAGGATGAGGAACTGGTCACTAACGCCCTCGAGACGATTGTGAACCTTGCCCATTTGATGGATCTTCGGATTTTCAGTTCACATAAGCAATCTTACATCAAAATAACGTAAGACTTTGTATCCGCTGCTCTCTTCAGTTAACTTCTTCTTGTGATGCTCTATGTTTTTTTTTTCTTTCTTTCTGCCAATTAGGGAAAAACAAGCTGTTCAAGCTGTGGTGGGGATACTAGATTCTCCCGTGAAGGCCTGGCATTGTGCGGCTGCAGAAATGCTGGGGCGTCTAATTATAAATCCCGACAACGAGCCTTTCCTTCTCCCCTTTATCCCGCAGGTTGATCCTTTTCTCTTAACCAGTTATATCTTTATCATTTGTGGCTGCGGGAGTACTTATTAAGCCGCGAAAAACCCTGCAGATCCATAGGCGATTAATCGATCTTTTGAGCATACCAGCAATCGATGCCCAAGCTGCCGCCATTGGTGCTCTTTACAACCTTGTAGAGGTCAACATGGATTGTAGATTGAAGCTTGCAAGCGAGAGATGGTAAAATTCGTCTCATTCATTACTTCGAAGATCATCATCACAATGATAACCTCGTACATTTGTCTCGTTCCTTACTTTGAAGATCATCATCACAATGATAACCTCGTACATTTGTCTCTTCGAAGATCATCATCACAATGATAACCTCGTACATTTGTCTCGTTCGTTACTTCAAAGATCGTCATTACAATGATAACCTCGTACATTTGTCTCGTTACTTCGAATTGAAGATCGTCATTACAATGATAACCTCGTACGTTTGTCTCGTTCAGGGCTATCGATCGCTTACTGAGGCTGATAAAGATGCCGCATCCAGTTCCTGAAGTCTGCAGAAAAGCTGCAATGATATTGGAGAACCTTGTCTCAGAGCCACAGAACAGAGCATTACTACTTGCTTACGAAAACGCCTTTGCTGAATTGCTCTTCCAAGATGGGAGATACTCCGATTCATTTGCTAGGATATTGTATGAACTGACGGCTAGATCGAACAACAGAGTGGCATCGGCTCGAGGAATCTGGGGCATGTAATGTTATAATAAGTGTATGAAGTAAGATTCTTGATGCTGCTTTTGATATGTATAAGCACAATTTATATTTAGGGTTTAAATCAATGTTTTAAAAATAGCTCTAGGCGTCGCCTGGTGCCTTTGATCGTCCGATTAATCTCTAGGCGACTTTTTTTTCTAAAAAAGATGACGCCAAAACGACGTCGTTTTGATACTGTTATAAAAGTCGTTAGGTGCTAGTCGGGCGGTCCGTTAGCGTCTAGCGACTAGTCGAAGTCGGTGACTAGTTGTTTTTTTTTATTTTTTTATAGAATAGATTTTTAAAGTTATGCAATAACAAAAAAGTATATAACATAAAATATAAAGTTTTATAGAACCATAATATAAACAAATACAAATCATTAATCATCCATAACACAAAAATAACAAAATATTAAAAATTTAAATATCTAATACTTGCTCTCCAATTAAGTATTCCATCTCTTCACGTGGTTTGTAGTCAACGTCAAGCAAATCACAAAAAAACTCTTGCAATTCAATATCATTCTTTTCAATATTCAAACTTGTAGAAACTTGTGAAGTATCATCATCTATCGTATCATCGAGATCTTCTTCAAAAAGCCATGACTGAACATTGGTAGAATCACTAGTCAAGCGCACATCAACTTTTGTATTTGCAACCCTTTTACGGCTGTTGAACAACTTTACATTGAATTGTACAAAGACTAGATCGTTAAGTCGATTAACATTAAGTCGATTCCTTTTTTTTGTATGTATCTAGAAAACAAACAAAACAACCTATTATAATATCAATATAACTACTTAAAGATATCAAATATGGAATTAATTGAAGTTTCGAAGCACAAACCCATGCAAAGCTATTCCGTTCACAACCTGATGAACTTGAAGTTAAGGCAAGAATTCGCATTACCATACGTTGTAAATGTAGAACATTATATCCATATGTTGCCCACCAATGTGCTAAAAAAATAAAATTGCCAAAGTCACCTCCATCATTTACAAAATGAAACAAAAAAGTTAAAATTGAAAGAAACATACTTGGATCAAATTTCTCATCGTTCAATTCACATGCTTTCAACGCCAAAGTCTTTCCAAAAACACCTTCTTTGTTTTTGTACATGTTGAACTCTACATTCACAACAATGCCTTGCTTCTCATAGTCCGCATGATAAAATGTCTCAACACCAGATAAAAATTCATCCATAACAATGCGCTCGAAAGAAATACTTAGATCTTTGTAGAAGTAGAACATGTTTAAAAGATAAGCAGATAAATGCAATGGACTATCCGACCGACCTTTGCATTTTTCATCAACGATATTTAGAATACCTCCATAATTGTGCTCCAAATTACCCATAGTCTCCTTAATTGCATTTTTTGCAGCTAAAATCTCTCCATAAACAAAACCCATAGAAGGTTTTTTATCTCCATCAACAATCCGAAGCACTCTAACCAAAAGCATAAATACCTTATAAAGATATATAGTGCGAGACCAAAATCGAGTGCTCATCACAATCTCATAAGCACGTTTCCCCTCTGACTTTTAGAATGCTTAGATGATTCCCACTCAGGACTACAAAACATCATCTTCAATTGTACTTTCTTCTCAATCAAACTTTCTAATGTAAGGAAGCATGATACGAATCTCGTATCCCAGGCTTCACAATATCTCTTCCACTTGTAAAGGTTCTCATCAACTCCAAAATTGTAGTATGAGCATACAAAAAAATGGTTAGTGCTTTACTTTGATCAATGATCTCCTTGTTCTCTGCCGACTTCGAAATCTCTTCAAGAATTAGATCAATAACATGAGCAACACAACCACTCCAAAATATGTTAGGCCTCTTTTCCTTCAAAAGCCTCTTAGCTCCCACATTATTAGTTGCATTGTCAGTTACTACTTGTACAACATTCTCCACACCAACCTCATCAATGCATTTATCTATATACTCAAAGATATATTCACTTGTATGAGAATCTTTTGAAGCATCCTTTGAAGATAAGAAACAAGTACCTATCTTGGAGTTGACACAGAAGTTCATGATACTCCTCCTCTTTTGATCACTCCAAGCATCTGTCATCACAGAACAACCACTTAAACACCATTCTTCTTCATGTCTCTTTAACAACTCTTTGGTCCTTTGAACGTTGTCTTTTAACAATGGCACCCTCAATTGATGTTGACTTGGAGGTACCCAACCAGGACGAAACTGTCCAAGCGCCTCAACAAACAATAGAAATCTATAATTATTAATAGCATTCATCGCAGTACCTGATTCATACAACCACTTAGCGCAAAGTTCACGAACATTGTGTGTTCTTTCCTTTGAAAAGTGTCTCATTTATGTTTTGTTGTCTTGTTTTCTTGCCCAAATAAGACTTGAGATTGATGGGATTAGCAAATTTATCCATCGGACCAAGATAATGAATCGACCCCTTATTTTCCAATTCTCGTAATTCATTGAGTCCATGTTGCCCATCAATATCCACTTGTGCTCTAAACACTCTATCTTCTTGTTTTTTTATTTTTCTTGTCTCTTACTTCCAAGACAACCTTCTTGCTTTTTTTATATCTTCTTCCGAAGCTTTAGGACAACTAGCAACATTGCACTTGATATGACCAATATGTTCTTTCATCCTTCTGCACTCTCCCGACACCACTTTTCCACATAATTGACACTGGATTTTATCGGAATTAAGGGGATCACATAAAAATCCATATTCCCATGCAATATCTTCCGAATTGCGTTTCTTCAATGTAGAAGATGTCGCTTCCCTTGTAGAAAATTTAGTGGCCGATGCTGAAGATGAATCCATGAATCCTTTACAATCAAACCTACGTTTAAAAAGTTTCAATTAACATTTTTTTACCAATCAAATGAATTAACATGCTAATCTATCCACTGTTAAAATAAATTAACAATTGTATGGAGGAAAACAATTAACAATTGTATGCTAATCTAACAATTCATCGAGCTAATCTAACAATTGTATGCTAATCACCACTCTATCTAGCCAAAGGAATTTCCTATCAGCTATCTTCTTTTCGCACACAGAGAGAGAAACAGTCTAACAATTAACAATTGTATAACAACTCACCAACTTGATACCTGAAGCGGCGACGAGGGAGACGAGCGGTGACAGAAGGAGACAAGGGAGATGAGCGACGATAGAGGGAGAAGAGGGAGATGAGCGGCAACAGATGTGTTGGAAATAGTCACACCGAGAAGTGAGGAAGATGGAAGAGATTGAAGAGTGGAACTGGTCCTATGCAGCAAGTTAGTTTTCTGTTTTCTATTTCAATAAGACCGATTAACTCGGTCAAGTAGTGGTTGCAGCATTTGTGTTTCTGTTTTAGTAGTTTTAGGCATTTCTAGTTATTTGTAAAGGCTATATAAAGCCAAGTTTATTGTTGAATGAAATAGGCAAGTTTTCAGTTTCTAATAAAAAAGTACCTTGATCCTTCTTTTCTTCATTTTGGTATCAGAGCCTCCGTTAGATACTGAAAACCTGAGAAAGGAAAACAAAAAAGAAAGATGGGTGATGATAAGATGAAGTTGCCTCAATTCGATGGACATTGGGATCATTGGATTGAAGTCATGGAGAACTTCTTCCGAGCCAAAGGACTGTGGGAAGTGATTGAGGTGGGGTTTAAAGAACCAGAAATCACCACGGTTCTAACGGCAGAGCAGAGTGCACAACTCGAGAGTGCCAAGACAAATGATCACAGTGTGAAACATTTTAGAGTGTGGGGAAGCTATAAAGTGACGTTTGTATTGATAGAGTGACGTTTGAGCAGATTTTGGATAGGAGGACGTCCAAGATCATTTGGGACTCGATGAAGTCAAAGTTTGGTGGGAATGCTCGAGTAAAGAGGTCATTGCTGCAGAAACTAAGGAGAGATTTCGAGCTACTGGAGATGAGTGAAGCTGAAAGTGTGGAGGAGTACTTCACCAGAGTATTAAGTGTGACAAACCAGATGAGAAGCAACGGTGAGGTGATGATGGACTCAAAGGTGGTTGAGAAAATTCTCAGAACACTTAGTGAGAAGTTCATGTTGTGGTCTCAATAGAAGAATCCAAGGATACTGAGACCATAACCCTTGAGGAGTTGCAGAGCTCATTAATGGTGCACGAGCAAAAATTCAAGAAATCAGACAAAGGTGATGATCATGTGCTGAAAGTAACACACGTCAGAGGAATGAACACCAGAGGAAGGGGCTCATACGGAAGAGCCAGGGGCAGAGGTTGTGGTAGAACATTCAGAGACAAAAGCAATGTGGAATGTTTCAAATGTCATCGCCTTGGACATTTTAAAAGTGAGTGTCCAAAGTGGGAAGAAGAAGAAGCCAACTATGCTGATGAGGAAGAAGAGATGCTACTGATGGCTTACATTGAAGAAGAACCTGATGAAGATATGGAGCTGGCGATGGTGACTCAGACTGGAGAACAAGAAAGTAAGAAAAGAAGGACTTGGTTCCTTGATTCCGGTTGTTCAAATCACATGAGTGGTGATCAAGGAATGTTCACGGACTTGGACTCAAGCTTCAAACACTCGGTCAAGTTAGGAAATGACAAAAGGCTAGAAGTGGTGGGCAAAGGGAATATGAAGCTGGTTCTAAATAATGCATTATACACAATCAGTGACGTATACTACATTCCTGAGCTCAAAAACAATCTACTTAGCCTTGGTCAACTACAAGAGAAGGATGTCACCATCATCATAAAGAGAGGTGTCTGCAAATTGTACCATGAAGAACGAGGGCTGATCGTAGAGAGCAAGATGAGTAGGAACAGAATGTTCTTGTTGATTAATCAAGCCGGTGAGGGAGAATTCAGACCACATAAATGCTTGCAGATCATCACAGAGGACACTACCAAGATATGGCATGAACGGTATGGTCACCTCAGCTTCAGCGGAATGGAGACACTGCAGAAGAAAAAAATGGTTCGTGATCTTCCAAAATTTGACACACAACAGTTCACGTGTACCGACTGTCTTGTAGGAAAGCAGACCAGAAACCCCATCCCAAAGAAGAGCACATGGAGAGCCAAAGAAGTCTTGGAACTTATACACTCTGACATTCGTCGTCCTATCACTCCTACGACCACAAGTGGAAAGAGATATGTATTATGTTTCATAGATGATTACAATCGAAAGGGGTGGGTGTATTTCCTGAGGGAGAAATTAGAAGCCTTTGAGCATTTCAAAATGTTCAAGAAGAAGGTGGAGACTTGAGACAAACAAGAAGTTAAAATGTCTAAGAACCGACCGTGGAGGAGAATACACATCAAATGAGTTCTTAAGCTTCTGCAAGAAGGAAGGAATCAGACGACAGTTAACCACAGCTTACACTCCGCAACAAAACGGTGTGGCGGAGAGAAAGAATCGAACTGTGATGAACATGGTCCGATCCATGCTCTCAATGAGGAAGGTACCGAAAATATTATGGGCTGAGGCTGTTAACTGGACGTTTTATACTGGGCATTTTATATCTTAAACAGGTGTCCTACTCACTCAGTGAAAGATGTAACTCCACAAGAAGCCTGGAACGGTATCAAGCCGAGTGTGAAACACTTTAGAGTGTGGGGAAGCTTAGCACATGCTCACATACCAGAAGAAAGGCGTGGGAAGCTAGATGACAAGAGCATCACATGTGTATTCTAAGGATTCTCTGATGAATCCAAAGGTTACAGGTTGTACAATCTTGCAACAAAGAAGATAATAGTGAGCAAGGATATGGTTTTTGAAGAATCAAAGGGGTGGAACTGGGAGGAAGATCAGGACAATCCTGAGGTGAAGCTGACTTGGAACGATGATGACCACATCTGGGAAGAAAGTGACAGTGAAGGTGACGAATGCAGAGAGCAAGCAAATGAAGAAAAATCACCCACAGAAGTTACAGGGCAAACAGAACAACCAGGCAGGACTAGGGAGGGACGTGTGATAAGGCCCCCTCCATCTGGGACGAAAGTGACAGTGAAGGTGACGAATGCAGAGAGCAAGCAAATGAAGAAAAACCACCCACAGAAGTTACAGGGCAAACAGAACAACCAGGCAGGACTAGGGAGGGACGTGTGATAAGGCCCCCTCGTTACTTAAATGATTACATCACTGGGAGCGAAGTAGAAGAGGATGAAGATGTAGTCAATATGGTGGAAGTAAACTCCTCTGATCCGATTCATTTTGAAGAAGCAGAGAAGAGCCTCAAGTGGAGAGAAGCCATGAATGAAGAAATAGAAGCCATTGAGAGAAACGAAACTTGGGAACTTACTGAGTTACCAAGAGAAGCAAAATGCATTGGAGTCAAATGGATATACAAGACAAAGCTTAATGAAGTTGGAGAAGTAAGAAAATACAAGGCTCGACTTGTAGCCAAGGGCTACTCTCAAGAACATGGCGTGGATTACACCGAGGTTTATGCACCGGTTGCTCGGATGGATACCATAAGAACCATCATAGCTACTGCTGCAAGAAAGGCTTGGGATATCTATCAATTGGATGTTAAATCAGCATTTCTTCATGGAATACTTGAAGAAGAAGTTTACATCCAACAGCCAAAGGGTTACGTGATCAAAGGTGAAGAAGACAAGGTCTATCGACTTCACAAGGCACTATATGGGTTAAAGCAAGCACCGAGGGCCTGGTTCAGTCGGCTTGAGGAGTATTTTGCCAAAGAAAGCTTTAAGAAGTCAGAGAATGAAGAGACATTCTTCATCAAAACCAACAAACATGGTAACTCTCTCTATGTCAGTGTTTATGTTGATGACTTAATATACACAGGAGGTGACATGAAGATGATTGAAGAGTTCAAACAGTCGATGAAAAGAGAATTTGACATGACTGATCTTGGCAAAATGAGGTATTTTCTTGGCATAGAAGCACAACAAGCATCACTTGGCATTCACATATCTCAGGGACAATATGCACTCGAGGTGTTAAGGCGGTTTGACATGGAGAAGTGCAATGTTGTTTGTAATCCGATGGTGCCTGGAAGTAAGCTGGATCTGGACAAGGAAGGAGAGCCAGTAGATGAGACTTTCTATAAGAAGATAATAGGGAGTCTCATGTACATCACACTCACAAGGCCAGATATGCAATTCTCCGTAAGCCTACTTAGCCGTTACATGTCTAAGCCAACAATGCTTCATTTTCAAGCAGCAAAGAGAGTCTTGAGATACTTGAGAGGTACAGTTGATTATGGAATTTGGTACAAGAGAGGAGGAGCAGGAGAATTGGCTATCTACACGGATAGTGACTTTGCAGGTGATGTGGATAGTAGAAAAAGTACATCCGGTTATGTGTTTCTTATGGATGGAGCTGCAGTGGCATGGCTTTCAAAGAAACAACCAATAGTCACTCTCTCCACCACAGAAGCTGAATATGTAGCTGCATCAATTTGCGCATGTCAAGTGATATGGTTCAAGAGGGTCCTTGAAGAATTGGGATACAACATAAGGGGGAGCATTAAGGTTCTTTGTGACAACACTTCAACTATTAAACTCTCCAAGAATCCGGTATTTCACGGGAGGTGCAAGCACATTGGGGTGAGATTTCATTTCTTAAGGGATCTAGTAAACAAAGGAATCATCAACTTGGAGCATTGTGGAACAACTGAACAAGTAGCTGACATCCTTACAAAAGCATTGAAGTGGGAAACTTTTGAAGATTTGAGGGACAAGCTTGGAGTATGTTCAGTCGCAGATAAGCTGAAACTTATGAGCCAAGTTTAACTTAGGGAGGGTTTGTTGGAAATAGTCACACCGAGAAGTGAGGAAGATGGAAGAGATTGAAGAGTGGAACGGGTCCTATGCAGCAAGTTAGTTTTCTGTTTTCTATTTCAATAAGACCGATTAACTCGGTCAAGTAGTGGTTGCAGCATTTGTGTTTCTGTTTTAGTAGTTTTAGGCATTTCTAGTTATTTGTAAAGGCTATATAAAGCCAAGTTTATTGTTGAATGAAATAGGCAAGTTTTCAGTTTCTAATAAAAGAGTACCTTGATCCTTCTTTTCTTCAAGATGGAGATGAGGGAGAGGAGCAGCGACAGCGGGAGACGAAGGAGAGACGCGGCGATAGAGGGAGATGAGCGGCGACAGAGGAGCGGGGACGAGGGAGACAAGGGAGATGAGCAGCGAGAGAGGAGCGGCGAGGCGACAGTGGCTGCGGCAACGGAGAGGAGGGCGACGCGGGCAACAACAGGGGACCGAGAGAGGAGAAGCAGCGTGCGACGACAAGGGTTTCTTCTCCTGCGTTACTCTTCCAATACTCAAAACGACGTCGTTTTGAAGTAATTGTTTTTAAAAAAAATCTTCTGGGCGACGATTTTCCCTTTGTCGGTTGCCCAGGCAGCGCCTCCTTGCCGGTTAGTCGCTGACCGCTTAATACCAGCGATTTATGGGTTTTCAAGGCGGTCTCTTGCCGCTGAGCGCCTAGGCAAACTGTCAGGCCGAGTTTTAGAACACTGTAAAAAACTAACAATAATATTCATCCACACCTTTATCTTTTACCGTCTTTACTTTCATCAATGCATTTGTCTGTTTATATTTATTGTATCGTCTCTCATCTATTAACTTTACCTGAATCTCTCGTCCTCGCCTTCATCTCTTTGTCTTTACCTCTCGTATGTTGTCATCATTTTCATCTCTTATCATTACATTTATTTCTCATATTCGTTTTTGTTTTATCTCCACTGTCAATTTGATCTCTCACAAATTCAATATTTATAAATATTAAAATTATTTATTTATATGGATCTTTATTTATTTATATATATTTCTAATTAAATATTTAGATTATAATTATATTAAATAATATATATATATATAAATATATATCTGTCTAATCGTCTAGACGCTGCGTATTTACTCGCCTAGCGTTTTTTGAAGCTTGGTTTAAACAAAGCTATTGGTTTTTCTTATTATTGCACTCAAATAGCTACATGTTATATGATATTACAGGGAAGAACATAGTGAATTGAGACGATTCTGCAAACATAACATCAACTTAATCCCACATTCTATATATTGCCAATGGCTCTGTTGGGCAATACAGATCCCATAGATTCAGATGTATTGCTGTTCTCATAGTTACCGGTCATCGGATGTCGTTCTTGCGAGAAAATTCTCGCGCCATCTCTCTAATCTCCTCAGGTGATGGAGGCAGTTCTGCCTTCGGATAGACTACGTATGAACGCTGCAAACGAAACAACATTCTCGGGTAAGCTCATACGCAAACGAAACAACATTCTCGGGTAAGCTCATACGCAGACGAAACAACATTCTCGGGTAAGCTCATACGCAGACGAAACAACATTCTCGGGTAAGCTTATACGCAAACGAAACAACATACTCGGGTAAGCTTATAAGCAAACGAAACAACATACTCGGGTAAGCTCATACACAAACGAAACAACATACTCGGGTAAGCTCATATGCAGACGGAAAAACATTCTCGGGTAAGCTCATATGCAAACGAAACAACATACTCGGGTAAGCTCATACGCAAACGAAACAACATTCTCGGGTAAGCTCATACGCAAACAAAACAACTTTCTCGGGTAAGCTTATACGCAAACGAAACAACATACTCGGGTAAGCTCATATGCAAACGAAACAACTTTCTCGGGTAAGCTCATACGCAAACGAAACAACAGTCTCGGGTAAGCTCATACGCAAACGAAACAGCATACTCGGGTAAGTTCATACACAAGGGGTCGTCTGGTTCTTAAGATTAGAAATGAAGATCTAAGGGGTCGTCTGGTTCGTAAGATTAGAAATGACGATCTAAGTTTAGCTGCAAACCCAAAAGCCCTACGATGATTGAAATCTGGTGGAGAAGTATTATAACACAATCTACCATTGGTGAGGTATTAGAAACATTCAGTATATTTTTTAATTCCTTAGGGACCTAAGCAAACCAAAGCATAGATATGGAGGAACAAAGTGAACCCTCAAATACTTAGGAATCTTTCTATAGAGACAAACAATAACTCAAACAAAGCATGTTCCGATCTCGATTATTGATCCTACAAATGAATCAATTGACAAAAACACAAAACTTCAAAGGAATTCGTCGAGATCAATCATCAAAAACCCTAATCAAATTGCACAATTTTTATCCGCGTACAAAGACCGTATTTCAAAAATAAATTCAGTGAGATTATGAATCATCTAAATCTGAGAAGGAAAGAGGATTTAGGAGAGATTACATTTCCCATGAATTTCTTAAGATTCCGGCTGTTGTTGGCGAAGGTGTACATGAGGATTACTGGAACAGCAACGTAGACACCGAACTTGGCGATCTCCAGGATCCCTTTCGATGTCCCTACAGCTGACATTTTCCCGAGAAAATTTTGCCTTACAAACAGAAAGATAGAAAATTTTCCGAGAAATCTCCAGAAGCTAAAACCAATTGAAATTGGGATAAGGTCATCGAAGATCTTAGGGTTCTTGAGAAACAGAAGTAGTGTTAAATGGGCCAAGATTCATAAACTAATTGGGCCCAAATGAAAGCTGCGTTTTGTGGGGGACTTGTTCTGGTTCTGGGTTAGATTGTCTCAATTTCTTGTTTGAGTTTGGATCAATTTTGGTCAACTTATATTTGAATTTTGAGAAACTATAATTAGTTTAACCGATATTTTTTTAATAAAATTCTCAAAAGATTGCTGCGCGTTGTGGTTCAGATAAAAAACTGATGGCATAAATTGATATTATATTTTGTTATTTAAATTTTGGATGTAAAATGAATTGGTTGGATTTAGTTCATAAAAAAATCGTTGATTCAGTTTGATTCGTTTAAAAAAGAGTTGGAAAATCCAATTTATCTCTAGTTCGTCCAAAAACGAATTGATTCATGAATTAAACTATTTAATTTAAAAAGTTATCATATATCAATATTATATATTTTAGTATCATCAAATCAAAATAAAATATATCAAACTAGATTGAACCCGTGTTTCGCGCGAAATTTTTTTATTAAATATAAATTAATATTGTAATGATCAATCTGAACATATTTATTTATGAGCAATTTAAAAATAAATATGTATATTAGTTATAATTTATCGGTGTATTTGTTTTATGAATTTGAATAAACATATAAGTATATATATATGTTAACTTTCAAATGTTATAATTTTGTATATTTTAAAATTTTAATCACAATATATATTTATATACATTCGAAATTTATTTGTATATTTAAATTTATATTTTTTTAATTTTGTTTATTAAATTAAGTTTATTAGGTCGAAATATATTTTAAAACATAAATGATATATTTGTGAATATATTAATTATGAGATAACTTTTTCTTATGAAATTATATATGACATTACATTCGAGTAAATAAATCGAAATTTAAATAGAATATGAATCAAAACTCAAATTAAAAAATAATAAACCATTTTTATGTTTTTCTATAACCTATTTATTTAATTAGGCTTTTTTTTGGCCGAGATTAAATTTCTTTTTCAAAACCCTAATTTTCCCCTACACAGGATCACTGCCTCCTTCTTTTCCGGTTTGTCCTTCTCTTTCTTCTCTCTGCAGCCTCCTTCTTTCTTCTCTCTTTCCTGTTGTCGTCGACCGTATGTGCTGGTGCCGCCAACCGCCTATGCTGCTGCCGCCGACCGTCTCCTGCATGGTGTCGTTCTGCCCACTGGTCTGATCACCTCTCTACTCGTCGTCGATCTGCCCACTCCTCTTCTCTGCGTCCGCCGCCGAGCTCCTCTTTAATGTGTCCGCCGTTTCGTCCGCCGGTCTGGTCGCCTTTGCTTCGTCCGCCGGTCGATGGTCCTCCGATCTGGCTCCTATCTTGACCGTCTTTGCTTTCTATGCGCAGATGTGAGATGCTCCAAGTCTGCTGCCTGGACATCGTCGCTGATCTCCTTCGTCGCTGCCTCTCCGATCTTCTCTCCGTTCGTCGTCGCGGAGCTACTGCTGGTGGTCCTGCTGGTCGTTGCTGTCACCGTGCATATGGTCGAGCATATCTGTCCACCGGTTGGACATAGCAATGTTTAAAAAAAAAATAATAAACGTATTCGGATTGGATGAAAAGAGTAGGAAAAAAATTAGGACAATCTAACGGACATCAAGAAGTCAATTACATTGACCATAAAATCCAAAGATTGATATAGTGACATATCATCAAAGTTACTATTCATAGAACCTTCTCCTTTATTAGTATTTAGATATATAAACATTAATTTGAATCCAAGTTATTAAATATCAAAATATTAATTTAACATAAATCTGTTAAATATATAATAAAATCGAATACATGAACACATTTAAATAATTTTTTCTTTATTTGTTAATAAAATATATTAATTTGGTAGTATTAGAAAATATATTACCTTCCTTCCTCTCTTTCTCCCACCCTTTCTTCATCTCTCTCTCGATAACCTTCTTCTTCTCTTGCAAATTTTTTTTCAATCACTTTCTCTAAACTCTATCTTCTTCTTCATCATCTTATTCATCATAATATGATATTAGAGCCTTTGAAGCTTCCGTAATTCACTTCTAAATTGGTTGCTATCGATCAATTTCAAATTCCTTTCGATCAATTTCATTTTCTTTCTCTTGTTCTTTTTCGATCTTCATCTTCTATACCTCCAAATCAAAATTCAGAAACAAGAATCAAACCATCGGCGAAATTATCTCCCCACCAACTTCCGATCTATCCTACTCCGTTTCAATTTTTTTCTCTTTTCTCTACTCATTTTCTAAGCCCTAATTTTTGGTTCTTTCTCCCTTATTGAACGGTTTTAAGCCATAATTAAAAATTTTCATCGGTCGTGGCCTCTTCTTTGTCTTTCGGCCGTTTTCCCTTTTTACGTTTCTTTTATTTTGAATCCTACAATGGCGACACAATCCGTAATCCCCCTCAATGATCCGTATCGTAATCCTCTATTCCTCAATACGAACGAAACCAGTTGCATTCTTCTTGTAACTGAGAAACTAAATGGCGAGCTCAATTACAACACATGGAAACGCGCCATGACCATGGCTCTCAATGATAGGAACAAATTAGGATTTGTATCTGGTAATATTAAAAAACTATCTTCCACTAATGTTGAGCATGATACTTGGCTTCGTTGTAATGATATTGTTTGTTCATGGCTCCTTAATTAGGTTTCCAAAGATATAACAGACAGTATAATTCATTCGGATGTTTGGAAAAATCTATCTGATAGGTTTAGTCAGAGTATTATGCCAAGAATTTTTGGTATTGAATAAGAAATAAAAAATCTAAAACAAGGACATCTAGATCTAAATGCCTACTATACTAAAATAATAACTCTCTGGCAAGAATTGAAAATTTTTGGAAGAAAGTCCAACATGTTCTTGTTTGAAATGTGAATGCCAACTTGCTGATCAGATTGCTCAACGAGATGACCGTAAATATCTTTTACAATTTCTTATGGGTTTGAATGATAGTTTTGCTCTAGTTCGTGGGCAAATTCAATTGCTAGAACCTTTACCATCCATTTCCAAAGCTTTTAATCTTTTGATTCAAGATTAGCAACAACGTGGCTTGTTACTCCTTCATGATGGTCTTGCTTTTCAAGCCTCTGTTACCTCCATTCCCGATCCAAAGAATTTTGCTCAACCCAATTCTTATAGACCTAAAAGTTTTGGTTACAATTATTCTAACAACAAGTCTCGCCCTGTATGTGCTCATTGTGGATTAACAGGTCACACAGTAACTACTTGATATAGATTGCATGGATATCCTAATGGATATCGTGCCACTACCTCTCGACCTCGGCCTTCTATTTCTACTAGTGTTTCCAAATTCCAATTTTCAGGTTCCTCTCCATCAACAATCTGTCTCAGGGCCATTAACACCACAACTTCAGCAAATAGTCAAACATATCAACTTGACTAATGGTTCTACATCCACACCATCGCTTTCTACTTCCCCTGTTTCCACTACTCTCGTAGTTCCTAACATAGGTAACTATATTTCTTCTTATATTCTATCTTCTTCCTTGTTGCCATCCACCGTTTTGCCCGCATCTTCTTTGGATTATTGACACAAGAGCTAGTTGCCATGTATGCACTATTTTGGATCTTTTCACTGACATTAAGAATGTTTCTGATGTTTCTGTGACACTCCCAAATGGTGAAAATATTTTTTTTCATACATTGGTTCTGTTAGATTATCTAGAGATATTGTCTTACAATCTGTCCTATATATTCCTTCTTTCCAATACAACTTGATCACTGTTAGTATTCTTGTTAAAGATTCTGTTTTTTTTTGTTTTTGTGATTCTAATTCATGTCTAATACAGGACCCTATTCGGGCCTTGATGATTGGGAGGGGTAGCTTACGACACAACCTCTATATATTGGATCAACCAATAAATCACATGTTATCTATTTCAAACACTTCTCATCTATGGCATAGTAGATTAGGTCATCCATCTTTTATTAAAATAAATAACTTGTCTGCCAAATCTCTTATTTCAGTTAAAGATTTCCATGATAATACTCATTGCACAATTTTTCCTCTTGCAAAACAGAGAAGATTACATTTTATGTCCAACAATAATCTTTCTGAAATTCCTTTTCAATTAGTGCATTTGGATATATGGGAACCTTTTTATTTAGAATCAGTCGATGGTTTCAAATACTTTTTAATATTGGTAGATGATTCCACTAGAGTTACTTGGGTATACATGTTGCATTCAAAATCTGAAGTTTCTACTGTTTTTCCTTCTTTCATCAATCTTATTGAAACACAATATAAATAAAAAATAAAATCATTTAGTAGTGATAATGCTCCTAAGTTCAGTTTAAGGAATTTCTAAACAACAAAGGTATTATGCATTTTCATTCTTGTTCTTACACTCCATAATAGAATTCTGTTATGGAACGTAAACATCAACATCTTTTAAACGTAGCTAGAGCTTTGTTATCAGTCAAACATACCTCTTTCATATTGGAGTGATTGCATTCTCACTGCAACTTATTTGATTAATAGGACTCCTACTGCAATTTTAAATGGTAAGTCTCCCTATGAAGTTTTAACGGAAAAATTACCCGATTATAGTCATTTAAGAACTTTTGGTTGCCTTTGTTATGTATCAACAATTTCTTCTCAAAGACATAAATTCTCTCCTAGGGCTTTTCTTGTTGTATTTTTAGGGTACTCGTCAGGGTACAAAGGCTATAAGTTCTTAGATCTTATCAGTAATAAAATTTTGATTTCAAGAAATATCGTATTTCATGAAGATGTCTTCCCATTTAAAGATAAAAATCTAGTTCAAAATGTGTTTGATTTGTTACCAAATTCTGGTCTTCCATTACCTTTATCTGATTTGCCAATTGTTAACAATAATTCATTGCATTCTTCACATAAATCTTCTATTTCTCATACTGCTCCTTGTTTTGATGTTATTCCTCATCATGAAAATACAGATTCTTTGCCTTTAATATCCAATGATTCTTTGTCTTCTGTGAATAATAATCCTGATTGCTCCATTGTTGATGATTCTTTGTCTGTTATCCCTAATATTCCTTCACAATTTCAATCTATTCGGCTAAAAAGACAGATTATAACACCAAAATATCTTGCAGATTATCATTGTTCTTAACTCTCTCATAATCCTACTTTCTATTCATATAAAACACCTTATTCATTGTCTTCTGCAATTTCTTATGATAAATTGAGCTTTTCTTTTAGGTTTTTAAGCTTGTCAATTACTACAGAATCTGAATCTAGAAATTTTACTGAGGCTAATAAATCTACAAAATAGAAATCTGCCATGTTATCTGAGATAAATGCATTGTTAGACAACAAAACTTGGTCCATTGTTTCTTTGCCCCCTGATAAACATGTTATAGGTTGTAAGTGGGTATATAAAATTAAGTATAATTCTGATGGTAGTGTTGATAAATACAAGGGTAGATTTAGGGGTGGCCAATCCGGGTTACCCGGATTGGACCGATCCGGATCGACCCGAAAAACCCGGATCGTTTACAAAACGAATTACCCTAAAAACCCATACGGGTTCAGATTTCAGAACCCGTTCGGGTTCGGGTCAGTCTGATCCGAGTTTGGGTTAAACCCGAAGAACCCGAGGAACCCGAATTAAATTTTAGGGCTAATATTTTAGCTTATTTTCTAAGAACCACACAACTAATATTTTAGGTTTTTAGAATTCATTTTATTTTGTTATTTGCGAAGTTAATTTTTATGAGTTATATTATCTAATTTAGATATGTATTTTTTTATTTTTTTGTATGTTAACTTGTTTTTTTAGAGAACCCGAAAAACCCTTACAAAACCCAAAAAACCTGAATAACTCGAATAACCCGAACCCAAATAACCCAAATAACCCGAACCCAAATAACCCGAATAACCCGAACCTAAATAACCCAAATAACCCGAATAACCCAAATAACCCAATAACCCGAACCCAAATAACCCGAATATCCCGAATAACCCATGGATACCCGAATTTAATTTGGGTTATTTCGGGTTCAATTGCTTCAGAACCCGAAAAACCCGAACCCGAATCGAAACCCGAAGAACCCAGACCGATAAACAATCGGGTTGAATTCCGGTTCAATTTTCGTAAACCCGAGGAACCCGAACCCGGATCGAAACCTGAGGAACCCGGATCGAAACCCGGATTGGCCACCCCTAGCTAGATTAGTAGCCAAAGGGTTCAGTCAGCATGAAGGTCTTAATTACTTAGATACTTTCAGCCCTGTTGCTAAAATGGTTAGTGTAAGAGTTTTGTTATCCTTAGCTGCTTCTCATAAGTGGTACATTAATCAATTGGATATAATCAATGCTTTTCTTTATGGTGAGTTAGATGAAGAAATTTATATGAACATTCCTCAAGGTTACATTCCAAATCAGGGGACCTTTTACTTGAAAGACTAGTTTGCAAATTTCACAAATCATTATATGGTCTAAAACAAGTCTCATGACAATGGTACAACAAAATTTTCATATCTTAATAACCTCAGGTTTTTCTCAATCTTCCTCGGACCATTCACTTTTCATTAAGAAAACTAAAACTTCTTTTACTAAATTACTTGTTTATGTCGATGATATACTCATTTTTGGAAATAATAAAAATGATATATCTTCTATAAAACATGTTCTTAGTTTAGAATTTAAAACTAAGGACCTTGGTGATGTGAAATATTTTTTAGGACTTGAGATAGCTAGGTCTAGCAAAGGGATTTTCATATGTCAAAGAAAGTATACCTTGGAAGCTTTAGAAGAATTTGTGTTATTAGGTTGCAAACAAGTGGTCATTCCTATGGAAGTGAACTTCAAGTTTGCAAAAGATTCTGGAAAATTGCTTACTAATCCATCACACTATAGAAAATTAATAGGAAAACTCATATATTTAACTATTACTAGACCTGATATATCCTTTGTGGTAAACAAATTAATCCAATTTATGGCTTCTCCTACTGATGTTCATTTGGCAGTAGCTCAAAGGATACTTAGATATCTAAAAAATGATCCTGCCCAAGGTTTGTTCTATCCATCTTCCTCTGATAATAAACTCAAAGCCTTTGCTGACGTTGATTGGGCTTCTTGCATTGATTCAAGAAGGTCAGTTACTGGTTACTGTATATTCCTTGGAAGTTCTTTGATTTCATGGAAAACTAAGAAATAGGTGACATTCTCGCGAAGTAGTGCTGAGGCAGAATACAAATCAATGGAAAATGCAACTTGCGAATTGATATGGTTAGCTTCTCTCCTCCGTGAACTTTATTTACCAACTAACGAACCTGTTTTACTTTTTTGTGACAGTACCGCATCATTACACATATCAAGCAATCTCGTATTTCACGAAAGAACGAAACACATAGAAATTGATTATCATGTGGTGCGAGACAAGTTGCAAACTGGATTCCTTCGAACTTTACATGTAGCAAGTTATAATCAAATTGCAAACATCATGATAAAACCATTATCCGCAACACAATTTCAAAATTTACTTTCCAAGATGGGAGTATCTCGCATATACTCCTCATCTTGAGGGAGAGTATTAGAAAATATAACATTTTGCTAGGATATAGTAGCTTAATTAGTTGGTTAATTTTAGATTATTAATCATTAATTAGTTTCTTGAATATTAATCCTATATATAAACCTATTGCAAGACTATTTTTATTTAATTAATAAAAAACTCATTTTCTCTCATTTCTTTTTCTTCTCTCTTCCTTCCTCTCTCTCTCCCGATAACCTTCTTCTTCTCTTGCAAAATTTTCTCCAATCCCTTTCTCTACACTATATCTTCTTCTTCATCATCTTATTCATCATAATAGGTAGAAATAAGAATATAATATAATATAATATAATGTAATATAATATAATATAATATAATATAATATAATATAATATAATATAATATAATATAATATTTATTTTTTATCAATTGATATTTAATAAGTGCAAAATAAGAAAATGTGTGATTTGCGTGTGATATTGTATAGGTATGGTCAAATCAGTTTTCGATTCGAATTTCGGTTCGGTTATGATGGATACAGGTTATTGGGATTTCTATAAATAATAACCAAATTTAAATAAATTCAGATCGATTTTATAATGGTTTGGTTCGATTATACGTATAAAAAGGATAACCAAAATAAAATCCAAATTCTTTCGGATATTAATTCAGTTTGTTCAAAATTTAAGATGAAATCACTTTTTGTAAAGAAAAAATTAAATCTTATATATTGAAAGTTAGTTTGTTGAATTCTGGTGCTATCACCTCAGCGATGATGTGACATTCCAGTCAACAAACCTAACATCAAATATTAAATAATCACCTAAAAATATTGAATATAGTAAAATTATTATAATACAAATAAAATAATAATTACTTTTTATTAGTTAAAAGAACCCTCCATATAATCAGTCGAATAATTATTTATTATAGCAAAATTGTTGTAATATTTAGAAATAAATAAAATGATATATTATTTTATATTAGTAATAATATTTTATTTTAATTACAGAAACTACCATTATAATTCGGAATTAACATGGGTTAATTCTGAATGTGTGATATACAAGTAACAATCATATAATTTTTAAGTTTGAAGTTATAAGATTAATTAAAAGTTTTATAATTTTTAGTGAATATTTTACGTTTTCCAAATATTTCTCTCAATTCATTTCATTATCTATTCAAATAGTTTCTTGTCATTTTTAATATTGGATATTATATATTGGATATAATGATAAAAGTCATCTTTTAGTTAATTATCACTCATTTATGATATTCTTGAATAATTTTAGTATATTATTATTTTAAGATAAATATTTTTTTCTAAAAATCTTTCTTTCCATAATTTTGCAAATGGTTTGCGAGTCCTCCACATTATCATTTTGTTTTTTCTATTAAAAAATGTAAATATTTTAAAAAATTCAATTTATTTGTTATGATTTATTGTTTTCCTTTCCACGTTCATACGTTCAATATTTTTTTATTCACATTCACACGTTCAATATTTTTCTTATCCTTTTGTCTTAGTCTTTATCTCTTATCATCGTGAACTTACATTTCTTGATGAGCATGAATCATCTGAAGAATAATCAGGAGGCAACGATGGAACACCACGGAAGAGGCGAATAAGGAGCTCGTGGGAGACAATCAAAGACGAATAGTGGAGACCGATGAGGGAGGGGTTGAGGCAGGTAATAGAGAAGATCTGTCTGCGTTTTTCGGGAAAGGGGCAAACGGTGGAGTTAAGGAATAAGTCAAAGGACCGTGGTCGCTAGAGGAGGACGTGGTATTGAGTAAGCTCGTGGGAAAGTTTAGAGCGAGGAACTGGAGCCTGATCGCGCGTAGAATTCTTGGTCCTTCTGGAAAATATTGTCGCTTCCAGTGGTGTAATCAGCTAAACCCGATAGTTAAATGAAACTTTTTCACAGGTACGTTTTCTTGGTCCTTTGATTCAGTCCTAGATGTGAGGATTTTCAATTTGTAATTCGATTTAAACGTGTAGTGTTTTTTGTGATCTTCGTTCTGAATTTTGAGGCTTTAGGACTTTGAGGGTTAAAATAGATGAATTTAGGGTTTTGTTCTTAATTTTCGTTTGACCTTCCTATGATGATTAGAACTTAGTATTGAAACATCTTTGTGCATGAGTAAAATGATACATTTTCTTTAGTCTTTATTTCCCATATAATGTATTGGAAGATTAGCGTTTAATTACAAAATGTCCTTCCATCTTTTGTGGTTTTTTAGTTAAATGGCTTTCTGCAAGGGATGTTCTTACCTACAGATTGTGCAGATCCACCTAAGGCCAAATTCTGTGATTAAAATGTTCAATATTTTGATGTTATTTAGTGAGTTAATGAGTGTAATTCATATTTAACGATGGACCATAATTCATATTTAAATTCTTCTCAGACGCTTCGGAGATTGGCTCAAAACAGAGAAGCTGCCAGGAAAAGATGTCACTTTAGCGAACAACTCTTTGGTTGAATTAAGTAATTACAACCAGAAAAAGACAAGAGTTCGACCCTGAATATGATAACGATTTTGAGCAACTTTTAGCTGAGATGGAGTTCAAAGAAACTGACACTCTCAAGAACACGAGCCGAAGCTGCATATGTTGCATATCTATTCAAAAAGGTCATCATTTCAATGAAACAAAGCTATCTCCCATGGAGCGGGCACATTGATGCAAATGAATTTTTATCCTTTGCAGGCTTGACGAGAGGAAACTTAGAAAAGATTTTGTAGTAGAAATATGTTGTACCAAAATGGGAGGGAGTACAATGCGCAGGCAGCAGGGTGTCATTCCAGGGTTGAGGCAGAGAGGTACCTTGAGAGAAAAAGGAAAAGAGAAATTAAAGAAAGGATGCAAAGAGGTGGAAATGTGAAGGATACAAGTTGTGGGCCTTGTGCATAAGCTTCATCAAGCTATGTAAATGAGTTGGAGCTAATGGAAATTGTAGAATCTCTGTTGTGTGAAAGTGTGAATGCCCTTTGTAAAGTCTCAAATGTTTTCTGAAAGTGTGAGTGTCCTGTGGAAGTGTGAGACCGATTTGGTTGTGAGTTTAGTAACTGAAGAATGAGTGTTTTGCAGAAGAAATGTGTGTGTTAGGAGACCAAAATGGTTTCAGAGATGTTTAAAGGGAGGATGAGGAAGAAATTAGATTCTTATAGTGTGTCGGAGATGATGGCTGAGAGCAAAGTGGACCAGTTTATGATATGTTTGTGAAGAAAGGAATTGCTCAACCGTATATTATAAATTTAATAATATAAGTGGCTTCACATGTAAACTCATTTCTTATTATTATTCTTTACTTATATTGGTCATTACCATTCTATCGTGGAACTTGATTAGTTTGTTTCACGTCTAACTTAACCCACACTATGCTACATTATTTTTTTTTTTTGGGTTTTCAAATATTGTTATGAATGAGATGGCTAACCGAAATGCAATCTTTCAACAAACAATACTATAAATATATATGTAAACAAATTATATATATAAAAGACTTACAAATACAAATATATATATTTCTTTATTAGTCGTGGATATGCAATTAATGTTGTGGCAGAGCAAAATTATTATTTATTTAATTGATTTTAGAAATCGTGATCTTCTGTTCACTATCATGAAAGCGAAAATTTTGTCCTCCTAATTACCATCCCGCGCTCTCAATTCATGTAACTAGTCCACCTACTTTCTCCTTCTTGCTCATTTGTGTCGTCGTTGCTTTTGAAACAATCATCCTCCTCACTATGAACCATAACTTACGGTTTAGAAATATAGTATACTACTAAAAATAATAAAACTTTAAAAATAATATTAGATAAAACTAAATGGGTTATTTTTTATTCTTCTTAACTTCTCTTACATACATATTTTTTTTTACATTATCATTTTATGAAATAATATATCTAAAATTGCTTTTCTTTAATCTTATTGAACTATAATAATTATATCTTACAATTCTTTACCATTTTTAATAAAAGTTCACTCATATCGGTCATTTTTTGTTTGAAGATTGAGAGAATACAGAAACATTTAGAACATGTTTGGATACAAAGAAAACAATCGATTATGTAGCATTTTCGTAAAATGAATTTTTTTAATAACAACTCTTGAACTTTTATAATGCATATATGTAAAAATCTTTATCAATTTGCACGTTAACAACAATATGATAGACTGTATATATAATTATAAATTAAGTAGTTATCAATTTGATCATTTTTATATGCCAAATTGCATTATAGAAGAATATATAAATAATTTAAATTACTCTAGAATGGATATAAATATTTGTATATAAAAATATACCAAATTGCAGTTATCAATTTGTTTTTACTAATCAAGAGACTAAATTGTTACCAAGAAACCTGCATAAACCTATTGTTGACCTCTTTGTTTCTTTTCAACCACCCCAACCACTATCAATGTAGAAATATAAATTCATATGGTTATTATTAGAGATGCATACAAAGATCAAGAGAAATCTTGAGGTACCTAAGATATGCTTTAACAACTTGAAATCTTCCACATAAAGATCTAGAAAAATGTGATGACCAATGAAACTTAAATTTGATCTAGTGAGAGACCACTATAGTGTACCAAAAAATTTTCGAAAGAATATTAGATCATGGTACTTTTAGTAATATGAATATGTTAGATGCTACTTGATTGGAAGGGTGTTGAAAAAAGGCTTGAAGTATTGCATTTTAACTCAAAATACCATTTATTTGCATATTGTGGCTAAGACAAAAAATTTCCTTTATGGAAAGTAGCTTGAACTTTAAGGAAATAGTAAAGTTTACCAAGATTCTTTAAAGAAAATTGGGAGCTTAATGTTCATACGAGAGAACTAAGTAAAGTTGCCGAGCTTCGTGTTAACAATATGTCATCTACATAAGAGTAGAAGAATCAAAGTATCAACTTCATTCTTGTAGACAAATAAGGAAGGATAATCACTGTTGGAACAAAAAAATAAACTTTTAAAGGTATAAACAAAAATGATTGAACCTTGAAAACAAAAGCAAAAAATGGTGCATCCTCAGAAAAAAGAAATCAATGGCTAACGATAACGAAGTTAAACACATTTTATTGGTTTTACATCATATTAATTTAGTTTTTTTCCTATTTTCTTTGAGCAAAAGAAATCCCAAACTCAAAATTTCCCAACTATTATATCCATTGTCATTAGAATTTTTGAGCATTTTATAATGGCAAATGCCCAAAATTTCAATGGTTGGACTTCCTTGATCGACGAGACATAGAAGGTTCACATGTATATGTTCATTGTATATACATCTTTCTCCTTATGTTGCTAATTTAATCTTGTAAAGAAATATGTTTCTGCATAATATAAGATTATTTCATCTTTCTATCTCTTGTGAACATTTATATCTATAAGGTTTCATAAAGTTAATGTTTTTCTTCCCTTCATACATGACAATGTAACAAAAATCCGAAAAGTCTTTCTTGCAGATTTCCTTTGTATTTTGACTACTGAAAAAAGTATATTGATAGTGAGACTTGAGTTGAGACAATGTACAAAATTGTAGAGGTTTATAAAAGGGTATTCTAGGACAATCATAGTCTAGAACACTAGTAGTGGAGAAAGCTAGTAGACTTAGAAAATTGTTGAATTGCAGAGCTTCTAGACATAAATGATAGGTGGCTAAAAATTGTGACTGTTGATCAATAGACGAAAAGGATACTGGTATGCCTTTTTGCAAATATTGAAATAGAAATGTCTTGTGAGAGAAACAAGGATATTTCATCAAATATAGTCATGAATGCTTTTTTCGATTGGTGGATAGAAACACTTATCTCCTTTGTACTTTTCATTATAACCCATGAAGACATAGTGCAAAGATCTCGACTCTAGTTTATATTCTACATAGGGCCTGAGGTAGATGAAACATGATCACGATCATTCAATGTAGAGAAATGATTGTTGTTGCCCTCTAAAACAAATGAAGGGACAATGTTGGATTGCTAACGGGACAACATAAGCGTTTTTTAACAACCTAAATATAGATCTAGTCATATTTCAGGAAAGGATCGTGCATGATTTCACCAAAATGTGACGAATGGTTCTTAGGGTTACCTGTTTTGGCGAATACGGATGAGTGTAAGATGTGAACTCTGAACTTATGAAGCCTCTAGAGTATCCACACCGAGATTTGCTTTTGCTTTCAACTTTTGATGTGAATATATCATGAACAAAAAATGGTTCTTTCTCCATTCTTCATCTCTATTTTGACAGCTAGGGTTTTGATTCAGGGAAATAATGATCTTCGACAGAAAATTTTTTTTTGTTCCTCTTCTATAATATTAAACTTTTAGATATTTACAAAATAATTCCACGGCTATTTAATATTACATATTTGGTATCATACTTTCAACTGGCGATAAAGAATGCTTCCACCCAAAATGATAAAGGAACCTTTGCTCGCAATAACATTGTGAACTCTAAGTTTACTATATTAATTTGTATTTATATGAGCAAGAAATTTATAACTTAATTCCACATTGAGAGAGGTTATGTAAGAAAGTCTTGTTTGAAAACTTTCCACCACTATCAAATTAAAATGTGTTTATTGTCTTCCATAGTTGAGTTTCTATTGTTTTTTGGAATTATGTGAAGATTAAAAGAAATTAGATTTCTTTCGCAAAGTGTAAAACAAAAAAAATAGCATGAACATTGTTCCACAAAGATGATATATTAGAATTCAATGGGAGAAGTCACAATGAAAACACTATAAAGGTTCAAGTGCTATAGAATCTAAATCATAAAATGAGAATTGTCATTATTACATGGCTTTCCAAGAAGAAAGAAGATTAAAAAAAACCAACATCATTCTTGTTTATGTATATAGCATTTGTTGACTTGAGCCCATACAAAATTTGAAAGTAAAGATGAACAAAACAATGATGACAAATATTATCATAAGTATTTTTTTTCTTGACTTAGTAAATGACTACATTGTTATGTTCTCAATCACATAGATTCCATTAAGCTTTCTTATTGTTGCTAATGTTCTATGAGGTTCCATATCTTTTATAATAACACATGTAGCATAAAAAAATGAAGGAGCACGTATATTCTAAAATAAATTGAGAAACACACAAAAGATGAAACTACGTAAACTTCTTTCGGTGATAAGTTATTTGAAGGAATAGTAATGAATGTGGAACCAACATGAATGATTGGCCAAAAAGAACAATCTCCTACTATCACATAATCATTACAATTTTATCACAAATATTCAATAATTTTAGAGTGAATTTTTCATATGAAAAACCCCTAAATTTGGAATACATTCTTCATTGAGTAGATATGTAACATTAATGGAAGTTAAAGCTTGATGTGCCTCAGAATTTTGGAAAAAGTTATCAAACTCGTGCCAATATTTTAAGCCATTGTAACTAGTCTTTCCACAGATTTGACCGACAAATTTGAAAATATTATGTACATGAGTTTGTTTGATTTTTTGCACTATAAAAGATATTAGATTTCTAGATGATAAAGTCTATTCATAATATATCTGGAAAACTAATTTCATACGTATTTCAGACGGGTTATTATCGATAATTTATATCCATCTAAAATTAGGGATGAATTTTTCATCCTAAATCTTCAAAAAAAAATTTCCGAATAAAAATAATGTAAAAATTAAATTTTCAAAAATTATAAAAAAGTTTATCCATATCATATTCCTTTTGTTCCTTGAAATCTTAAATTTGGTTTTCTTTTTTTCTTTTGAAATTTTAAATTAGCTTAGAGACGATAAAAATTCGTCCAAAATTTAGGGACATATTAAATTTCGTCTGAAATTTTGGAACAAAAAAATCTATTTAGAGTTTTGAAAAAATTTTGTCAGAAATTTAAGAACTAAACAAAATCTGTCTGAAATTTCAATTCCATGTTATATAGAATTGGAGTAAACTTTTTGGCTGAGCATCCATCTCTAGAGGTTGAGAATTGAAAGCATGGTGAAAGCTTATTACCACAAGTTTTTGTTATTTAGTGAGAGATTGGTACACCTCCTCATCAAACATGTATAATGGTTTATGCATTAATATGATGTATATAATAAAGCTAAAGGTTTCATATTCATTTCTCAAATCTTGAAAAAGCCTGAAAATTTTTATTGGTTGCTTATCGCAAATAGGTGATCACAACTGGACTCAAATTGTTTGAGGTATTATTATATATATCTATATATATATATATTAATGTTTTGAGAGATATTAACTCATCAAACTCTCCAAAACAAAAATGATATTAAAATTTATAGGAAAAAACAAAACCAAATAATCCTTTTATCAAAGTATCACATATGTATGATTTAACTATTTTGATGATGTTTATAAAAAATAATCTTAATTTTTTTAATGTTCTAATTATTGTACATATATTATTGAATCTCTAATTTAATACTAATCAATGTCGAAGATTAATTAATTAAATTTTTTATTACTAGTCTATGAAAAAGATTAATTAATTATATTTTCTATTTTGGTAAGTCAACTGTTTGTCTATGAAAAAGCTTAATTAATTTATTTTTGTTTTGGTAAGTTATTAAGTCGGTCGACCAATGAGTTTCATTCATGCCTACCATTTGGGCACCGATGCATCATGTCATGAACAATCTTGCCAAACTTATTCCTACGAAATTATTTCAACAAATCAATTATAATGTTAAATGTCTAATTTGTATTTGTTATTTACATTCCATCTGCTCACCACCTACAAATTAATTATAAGACTTGTAAACTACAAATTTAATTAATTATATTTGAAATTCCACAGCTTATATCATTGTATACTTTGAATCATTTGCAACTTATTTCATATCATTTTTAGAAAATAATATATATATATATATAGTGGTTTGAATATAATTTGAATTATTGATTGCACTCCCTAAAGGTTCTTATAAAGCAAAATAAAGCATAATTATCATCGCATTCCTTCTTTTATTTTGTTTTCGGGTCTACACTATCATATTCTTATACTAAATTTCCATTTATATATTATTTAAATAAAAACCGATATTAGTGCGGTCTAGTTGGATGAGAGTCACAGAAAAAACTATTCTATAATAATCATATTAAAATAATAATAATAATAATAATAAATAAAACTACTAAAATTTATATAAAATCATGATATATTAACAAATGTCTATAAAATACATGAATGATTAAGTATTTCTACATAGGGTTATAATTTTAAACTTTTAGTAGATTTTTATTACATTTTTTAAAAGAAAACTTAAAATCCCTATAACACTGTATACGAAATGATATATCTATAAAAAAAATTCAAAATAATGTATAATTTTACGTTTGTATTTTCATTTTGGACCTCATGTAAATACCATATGCTTTAAGTTTATTTTCCTCATTTTGGATTCTCTGTGGCGGGGCCCACAGTAGGACCCAGAATTTGCTGACATGGAAGAAAGAGAGCCGTCAAACTCAGCTCCCTAATTGTTGCCATTCGACGACCGGCACGTGACAAGGGAAAACCGTATTGGTCACGACTCACGGGGAAGGCGAGTGCTCGAGGACTAATGAAAGGACAAAAATACCCTTTCATTGATTAATTTAAAATAGATTTTGGGAGTTAATGGAGTTCGCAGAATGTTGTGAACCGTTGGTACGTAGGAAAATAAAAGGAATATGCTAAGTGGTCAAGGCAAGCAATGATGGACATTATTCAGATATATATATATATATATATATATAATCACCGCTCCTTGGAAATATGTTAATCTGCGTTCTAATATATCTTTTCGAAAATATAGGCAAATGGTTAATTAATTAATAATATTTCATTATTTTAACAATTTAATTAGTTAAAAAAAATTTATAAAAATGACATTGGAGAATAATATACTCTTTACATAAGCTTTTAACATGGTATATGTACAATTATTTTTGTAAGCTTCTAATATAAATTATTATACCAACAAAAATATTAAGATGATAGATAATTCACTTTAGAATTAATCTTTCAGTGCAAAAATGTTATAAAAATAGGTCTAGGCGGAGATCGGACGTCCCGATTGACTTATAATAAAATGTTCTAGACGGAAGATCTGTCTGGACGATGTAGGCACCGTCTGGATAGTCTAGACGGTCGCCTAAACGGTCGATTAATCGTTAGGAGGCCAATCTGGGCGGGCTAGACGGTCGCCTAGGTGGTGTTTTATTTTTTAAGATAAAAATATTAAGGAAAAAAAACTTTAACAACTATTTTATCAAGATATTAACGAAATTAAAATACTTTTGAATGAATAAATAATTAATAAAATTTATTTATTTATTTTTCATTATAGTTGTATAAATCATCATTTATTTTATTGTATAAGTAGGTATATAAAAAAATGAAACCGACTTGATAGTAAAATGTTGAATAGTCTTGTTTATTTTAAATTTAATGTGAGGTTGATGGTTTAAAATAAAAAATAAATTAACAAAGTTTTGAATGTGTTTCTACCTAATGATCCATACTATGTTTAAGATTGAACTGTTGATAGATAATGAGAAATCAGGAGATGAATCAATGAAAATATGTGAAAGATCAAACCACAATACATTGATGTGTGAAGGTTCAAGAGATCAAATAAGTAGATTTCTTTATAACTAGAGAGTTTGACAAATCAGAGTTTGATTCCGGAAAAAAAAAATTAACGTAGAATTTAAATTTGATAAATAACATTTCAATAAAATATACAAAATTGGATTAGATAGTTTAAATATTTATTTATTTATTTATTTATTTATTTATTTTTGTGTATTTCTAAACAATTAAATACTTTATAAATATTCTAAATTAAAAAATTGGATTACAATTAGATTATATATATATATATATATATAAATCCGCCTAATCTATACTCCATCTAAACACTCGGATGCTCCATCTAAACACTCGGATGCTCCATCTAAAGTTTTTTTAAACCTTATAATAAAGAAAAATTTTGATTGATCGTATTAAAGAGCGTGGAAGTTCGAGTCCTCTTCAAGGCATAATATTGAAATGCTCATTGAATGAGCATTTCAATAAGAGATCTCGATCCGAGATCTCTTATTGAAATGGAATAAATTCGGCAACGGATCGCGAAGTCTTGACGATCTTCTCTATCTAATGAATGGGGAGTCCGCTTTGAAATCGTCCGCCCTATACCCCCAATATATGATTCAACAGAAATCACACACAGTTTAGAGATTGATACAATATAAACTTCAAATTTATGAAACTTGTATTGGAATTATTAAAACGACTAGTAAAAATATTCCCCAAAAATGACATGTTTTATTTTATTTAATAAATTATGTCTAGTCACAGTAAGGGTAATTTCGGAAAAATATAGACCCTCTCTTTTTCCTTATAAACGCATCCATCAGTCGCAGATATTCAGGCCTACAAACTCAGTGGCACCACCGTCGTTTTCTCCGCCGCCGCACAAGTCATGGAATCTCCGATTCATCGGAAAATGCAGGCATTTTTACCGGCGAAGTCTCTGTATAAGTATCCGGCGGCTAAGATACCCGGGACCGTTCTCCTCGGGAAATATCAACTCGGTCGCAGACTCGGCAGTGGGAGCTTCGCGAAGGTACACGTCGCTCGTTCGATCGAAAACGATGAGATCGTTGCCGTGAAGATCATCGGAAAGAAGAAGACCGTAGACGCCGCCATGGAACCGAGGATAATCAGAGAGATCGACGCCATGTATCGTCTCCATCACCACCCTAACATCCTCAAAATCCACGAAGTCATGGCAACAAAATCCAAGATCTATCTCATCATGGAGTTCGCCGCCGGCGGCGAACTCTTCTCCAAGGTTCTCCGATGTGGTCGCTTGTCAGAGACGGAGGCGCGTCGCTACTTTCAGCAGCTCGCCTCGGCGCTTCACTTCTGCCATCAAAACGGCGTCGCTCACCGAGACTTAAAGCCGCAGAATCTGCTCCTCGACAGAGAAGGGAACCTTAAGGTCTCCGATTTCGGCCTCTCCGCCTTGCCGGAGCACCTGAAGAACGACGGATTGCTCCACACGGCGTGCGGCACACCAGCTTACACGGCGCCGGAGGTTGTGTCACGGCGTGGCTACGACGGAGCGAGGGCGGACGCGTGGTCATGTGGCGTAATCCTCTTTGTTCTCCTCTCCGGATACATCCCCTTTGACGATTCAAATATCGTCGTCATGTATAGGAAGATCCACAGAAGAGATTGCCGTTTCCCTAATTGGATATCGAAACAAGCTCGATCCATCATCTTCCAAATGCTCGATCCAAATCCAGAAAAGAGGATGAGCATAGAAACCGTCATGCAAACATCCTGGTTCAACAAATCCCTAGAAACCGCCGATTTCCATAGCAGCATCTTCGAATCCGATCCGTTTCTGCGCAAAGAGGCAAAATCCTTAGGTGAATCGATCACAGCCTTCGACATAATCTCTAAATCTTCAGGATTAGATCTCTCCGGTCTCTTTGAACGTCGAAAGCTGAGAGAAAAGAGATTCACTGCTAGGGTTTCGGTTGATAGAGTAGTAGAGAGAGTGAAGGAGGTAGGAGAAAGTTTAGGATACATAGTCGAGAATACGAAAGGCGGAAGAGTTGCAGCCGCCATGGGGCTCGGGAGAACGGCAATGGTGGTGGAGGCGATGGAGCTAACACCGGAAATAGTTGTAGCCGAGTTGAAGGTAGCGGAAGGAGACGGCCAGGAGGAGGAGGCACGGTGGTCGGAATTGAAATCAGAGCTTGATGACATTGTTCTCTCATGGCATAATGATACATAAATATATTAAAAATCAATCAAAATTGGTCTTAAACCGGATTAAATTTGGACCAAAATTCTAGTCAAAATTAAATTTAAACCGGATCAAAATTGAACTTAGGTCAAAATTGAAATAATATACGAAATTTAAACGGAGAGGATATTGATAGAATTATAAAAGATAACGGAGAAATAGTATTAAGATCAAAACATGAGGAGAATATGACAAGTGCGAAATATTTGAAAGGAAATATGCAAAGTAGACAAACATTTTTTGTAACATTTTCTGCGCGAAAAAGTTTCAAAGATTTACAACGGTTGAACATATATACAAACTTCAGATACATAACAATAGGCAGGAAAAGTTATACGATTTTTCTAAATCCGAAACGAAACTCTTAAAACTCGTCGATGTTATGTTCATACCCGACAACAGAATAGAGTGTGGAGATCCATACTTCTAAGCCAATCCGCCCGTCTTTTTTCCTCGTTGCTTCGATCTTAGATACAGCTTTCTTCGAGAGTCCAAGCTTTAAGAGAATCATTCCGAGTGATTTAAAAGTCGAATCATCAGGTTGAACTCCCGACGAAATCATCTCTCTAAAAGTCTCAAAAGCTTCCTTGAATCTTCCATCAATAGTATATAAACAGATGATATTGTTGTAACTCAATGGATCAGTGAGTATCTTCAATTCTCTCATCTGTTTTGCTATTTGTGTAGCTTCTTCAAATCTACTGTTTTTCTTGTACATACATAACATTTTCCCGTACGTGAATTCGTTTGCTTCTCCTTTCCGTTTCATAGATTCGAAAATCAATTCCGCTTTTTTAACCAACGATCTTTCGCTGTACAGATTGATCATACAGTTTGAAGAGTATACATCGGATGTTTGAAGCAATCTATACGTTTCTTCCGCTTCTTTCAAATACCCGACTTTCGTATAGAGTTTGATCAAGGAATTGTATATCACCGAGTTCCCGATAAACCCTGCTTTCTTCATTGCTTCTACATAAATCATAGCTTGTTTCACATTTCCTAAATCCGCAAAAGCGTTGATCAAAACTCCGTATACAACAACATCGGGTTCTATATCGAATCGAATCATCTCTCTGTACACTTCTTCAGCCATATCGAGTTCACCTAATTTCACGAAACTTGAGATAACAGCACAATGGAGAACGCAATCGCTAACAAATCCCGTCTCTCGCATCTTTTCCAGATACGGTATGGCTATATGAGGCATATCGGCACTTGCAAGGATCTGTATCAGAGAACTGTATGTACATTTGTCGGGTCTAACACCATAACTCTCCATGCTCTCAAACAATTCGCATGCTCGTTCATAATTTTTCCCGATGCCATAAGCTTTGATCATCACGTTGAACTCAAGAACGGTCCGCTTATTCCGTTCTTGACAGCAGATAAATACTCTCTCCGCTTCTAACAAATACCCACGCTCACCGTATGCATCAATATTGGCCGAATAACACTCCAAGCTCATATTGCCAGTAAAATGAAACCTTTGAAACCATAACCATGACTTTTCAAG